>JAFMOC010000258.1:585000-650000 GCA_019802505.1 Corydoras sp. C115
CTTCTGAGGTCAGAGCAACAGGGAGACTTCGGCGTGGTTTATTACGATCGCATGTGCAAAGCAAAGGGACGTAAATCACCACGTGTCCGAAAAGCTCTCGAACCTCAGGGTAGAACCTTCCTCCTCGCTGCCGTAATTCAGTCAGGTGGCGTTGCATTGATTACGACTGCGTTTGGATTAAATAGAGATGATAATACCGTTGGTAGAGTTTTACGGGGTGTTGTTTTTTTAGGGTGTTGGGGGTCTGATGCACCTCGGGTCTCAGGACAGTGGAACGAGAGTGTGAAGGTAAGCTCTCGCGGGTCACTTACATTTACATTGAGTCATTCAGCAGACGCTTTTATCCAAAGCAACTTACAAATGAGAACATTACAAGTCAGAAGAAAACCAACTACATTGTAAATTCATCCACCCCCCCCCCCCCCTTTTTTTTATTATTATTTTTTTTTTACAAAAGGTATTTGTTAAAGAGATGCATCTTCAGTAGTTTCTTAAAACTGTTCAGTGATTCTGCTTACGGACAGAGTTGGGAAGATCGTTCCACCGTTTTGCAGTGGTGAACGCCACGCAGTGAGAGTTAGCTCCTCGGTGAGGTGGAACACCAGTGGGCGATCATCACTGGAGCGAAGTGAACGAGTCGGAGTGTATTTAGAAAAGAAAGAGTGAAGGTAAGAGGGGGAAGATCCAGAAATGGTTCTGTAGGCCACAGTCAGTGACTTGTACTGAATGCAGCAGCTACAGGGAGCAATGGAGGGACATGAGTGATGGAGGGACATGAGTTCTTGGGGGGTAAACACAAACCGGGCTGCAGAGTTCTGAAATAGTTGAAGAGGTCTGATCGTGGAAGCTGGGATACCGGCAAGTAGCGCCGGTATGTTCAGTCAAGACGGGTCTGATCTTCCTGATGTTGTAAAGTAGGAATCTACAGGAACGGGTGGTTTTGATCACATGATCAGACATCATGATCACTTGTACGAACCTGGGCGCGGATCCTCCACCCATCCATTATCTTCCGCTTCATCCTATATTAGGGTCGTGGCGGGGTTCCCCATGCCCATCCAAGGGAGAACGTTTTGGGCGCTGGGCAGATACAGCCAGGACAGGGTGCCAATCTATCACTGGGCACACACTCACTCACACAGACACACTCTATATGGGGCAATCTGTAGAACTCAATTGACTCGATCCATGTTTTTGGACTGTGGGAGGAAGCCAGAGAACCCGGAGGAAACCCACGCGGACACGGGGAGAACATGGAAACTCCACCCAGATGGGGATTGTGCGCGGATCCTGATTTTCAAATCACCTGACAGTCCGATTCGAGAACCTTTAAAAGTTTAGGGCTCGATTCGTCCACTTACACTCGATCTGAATAAAACCTAATCACAGTTCAGCTCAGAGTGAGAGAGCAGGTTCGAGGAGAATGGCTCATTCAGAGTGTGTGTGTGTGTGTGTGTGTGTGTGTGTGTGTGCGCCCGAGTGCTCACACTTATAAGCCGTGTGTGTATGAGGGAAGCAGAGCCACAGCGCCTCCCTGTGGCGCACTGGATTACTTCAAACCCACTTCCATCCAATACACTGAGCTGATGATGACGATGATGATGACGACGACGACGATGATGATGATGATGATGAAGGCTTTATTTTTGACTGGGTTTCTTCCTCTTTCCAGGTCAGAGATCACATGGATGCCCCACCAGTCTACACCCGAAAACGATGGGATAGGCTGCAGATCGTTTGAAGGTTATGGGAATATTAACTGATAAATGCACTAATTCAGCAGATCAAACATTATTTAAATGATGAAGAACCACAGAGGTTCACCTGGAACAGTCTCCTGTTCTCCTTTAGTTCAGGTTCTCAGTAGTGTGTTCGTTCTTTCGGGTATTTAATTTATTTTACTTATTTTATTAATTTTATTTACATGGTGCCCAAACATGTCACGTGACCACGAAGATTAGTTTCAGCCCTAAATAATGATTTATATAAACACTAACGATTTAATGCTCAACGTAACAATTAAAAAATAATGTTAAAAAAACATAAACATACAGAATTATTATTATTATTATTATTATTATTATTATTATTAATATCATTATTATTAATTTATTATTATTAAATTTATAGAAGTAGTAGTACTAATGATATACTCATATATTACTATTTATGGTATTATTATTATTATTATTATTATTATTATTATTATTATTATTACAACAACAATATTAATAATCTATCATAAGAAAAAATATTAAATAATATTACAAGCAAAACATAATAAATCAATAATAATAATTATTATTATTATTAAAGCTTTTTATGTATATATCCATAATTATTTATAGATTTTAAAAATTACTACATTTTATTACAGTTTTAAATGTATTGATATAATTATATTAAATCAAATTTATATATATATATATATATATATATATATATATATATATATATATATATATATATATATATATTATTGTTAGAATTAATTATTATTATTATCACTATTACTATTATTATAATTTTTTTTTATTTTTATTTTTTATTATTTATTTTAGGGTTTTTTTTTTGTAGAATTGAGAAGCTTTCATATGTGTGCATGTTGTGGTTAATGTTAGGTTTGTAGTATTCATGGTTATTTATTTATGTTTTGGCCTCTGCATCATAAATAAATGGAGGTTTTTGTAAAGTCCCCACAATGTTAGGTGTGTGTGTGTGTGTGTGTGTGTGTGTGTGTGTGTGTTTGTGTGTGTGTCTCATTCGTACACTCACATTATGGGGACTTCCATCTTAAATCTCCATAGAACAAATAGAGATGTATGTAACGTCCCCACCAGCCCGTGTGCGGACGCCCCGGGCGTGTCGCTCTCACGAGGTTGCTCTCACTCAGGTCCTGACCGCTACGACCGTCTCTCTCCTACAGTCTGACATGTCGCCGCGTTCCCGTCCGTGTTCCGCCTTCCCGTGTATCATTCCAACTCTCACTCCATTCTTCTTCCTTCGGAGGGGAACGAAGAAGAGGGGGGGGGGGGTATGACATTTAGAAGAAAGTGGTGTGAAAAGCAATCTTAGATCATTGTGTCCCAGCAGATCACAGCTTAGGGGAGCGCGGCGGCGGCGGCGCGCCGTACCCGAACCTGGAACTTCTTTCCAGCTAAAATGGCGCCGCCTGGACTGTTTTTTCCCCTCGTCCTCTCCTCTCTTCTCCTTTAATGGGTGAGTGGAGAGTTGCGTTTGCATCTCTCGCCGAAGATGTGTCGACGCCAGACTCTAGTACCGAGCTCTGCGACTCCCACACCATATGGTCCCTCTCAGGATTTGCCTCCTTGTCCCGTAGAATTATGGGAAAGCCGGCTTAAAAACACAATTAGGTAGTTAAATATAAAATATTTAAAGGCGCTAAAGCCGGCCCGACCGTAAAAACCACCGCATCACCTTCGGCTACACGCGTGTGCGCCCGTCCGCCGCGTGTCTCGTTACGGTTATAATTATGCCTCGACTTCAGGGCTCGTTTCTGGGATGGGGGGGTGGGGGGGGAGGACAGAGCGTGGAGGGCGGTGGGAAAGCGGGTTCATACCTGCGTTTCTAAAACTAACACGGCTTTTATATTTATTTATTAATAATTTTTTCCCCCCACACAAATATGAGTGGTTATGATTAATTACCAACAATTCCACGGTGTCCAGAAAACACCTCTGTGGTTTGCCGCGACCGCCTCCATTAAAGACCTCCGTTTGCAAAACACACACCTCCGAGCGGTTTGCACAACAATTTCAGATTAAAATATAATGTTTTATTAGCAATCCTTAACGAAAGGAACCGGAACGGGCCTCGATGTGACGTCACGTCTGCATTGTATTTTTAAATTATATTCAAACCACAAATTCACCTAAAACAACGGGCCCCCGAGCAAGGCCCTCGACCCTCATTGCTCCAGGGGTGCTATATCCCGGCTGCCCTGGCGCTCCGACCCCCATTATTATTATTATTACAAGCAGGGAACTCGTAAGTCACTTTGGATTAAGACAAAAAAGCAAAATGCCCATCGCCACCACCACCACCACCACCTCCACCCACTCCACCACCTGACAATATGTAGGAACAGAAATGGCAGCGTTTAATACGCCACTGGGGAACATGCTCATAAATACGAAGCATAAATACATATTTAAAGCTTTTAAAAGTAATCAGTAAGGAACCATGTCGCCCCAACGGCGCCCCCTAGAACACGAGGTGCTTAATGACCGCATTACAGTCATCAGGAGCTGCCGAAAAAGGCTAAGAGGTCATACTGTGGAAGGGTGGAACCTCCCGCCTCCATCTGTCCCCCGTCCTGTGGACACCCCCCCCACCCCCCGTCTCAGGCCGCCGTCCTCTCCTGTGCGCATGTTCCGCGTCGTGCCCACACGTCTTTCGGAACGGATCGATCCCTAGCAAGTGCGCTTCCTGCATTTCCTGTTGCTTCCTGCGTCCCTGTAACCTGCCTGAAGGGGCGGCCCCTTCGCATCCAACCCCCCCTCCAACCCACTCTCTCCCCCCGCACCCGTTCTCCATCTATTTGCTTGCGTTTGGTCCCGGCGACGGCGTCCGTTACGGAGGCTTTCATGCGAGTGCAGTGTTCCTCCGGCGCGTTTGGTTAGGGGCTCGCTTGGAGCGAAGTGAACTCGGCCCCTGTCGGCTCGCCTCTTTAATCCCTCGTTCGGCGCGGGGGCCAGGGGCCGAGAGAGCGGCGCTGCGAAAAAACAGCCCGCGGCCGTACACCTGATTATCTGGCCGAATTTACATCTTTTACAGCCAGTAATAGGGATGATGTTTCTCATGGCTCAGAGGCCCACGGCCAAAATTACACAGTCACCGTAACCACCAGTCTCTTAGCACTGTCTCTCTCTCTCTCTCGCCCCTCTCTCTCTCTCTCACTGTCTGCTTCTCTCCATCATTTCTGCCCCTCAGGAACCTCACGTGCACTCGCACTTACCCTCTCTCTGTGTGTTTCTCTGTGTGTGTGTGTGTGTGTGTGTGTGTGTGTGTGGGTAGGTGTGTGCACAACAGCCTGTGGCACCCGGATACTCTTCTTGGCATCTGGCAAACCCGGAGGAGTGACAAGGAGAGATGGACACTACTGGCAAATAACAAGGACATCCCATCCAACACACACACACACACCACACACACACACACACACACACACACACACACACACACACATACCTAAAGCCTGCATTAATATTTAAAATCCTAATTATCTTATTTAAATAATCAAATAAATGTGAAATGGCTACATACTAAAATATATTTACATATTATTTTTTATTTTTATTTGTCCTCGGTGCAAATTAAACATTTTCTAATATTGTATATTTTTTCAGTTTCTAATCTGCATATTATTATTATTATTATTATTATTATTTTATTTATTTTTTATTTTTATATAATTATTTTTATTTATTTAAATCTTATTTAAAGCTATAAGTATTAGTAAAGCGTTTTAGGTTTTAGTGAAATCCTGTCTTTCTCTTTCGGCCATTATTTAAAATTCTGAGCCCGGGATGGGATCCTTGTTCTAAAAAGCCACGGCTGATCAGCTAAATGTGATTACAACGTTGCACAATCGTCGCGTGGAGACATTCCAGTTAGCCCGGGGGCGTCCCTGTGTGCATGGGCGCGTGCCGTCTGCAACGCCGACGTTTCCGCGTGCAACAATTTTCGCCTGCGTTGTGTCACCCAAGTGAAAATGACTGGGATGCACTTCCAAAATGAGACGAGGTGACACTCCGTAGGGGCTTCGTCTGCCTTTATTCAAATATATGCTCGTATACCTGCGGTGCGGAAATCTGAGATAGCGGATGGGGCTTTCGGTCTCCGTTAGGCAAACATGCATTAGTGACATTTAGAAATATTGATGGAGCAGCACGTTAAAACCATGTTGTGTGAATTTGAGGCGGGGCCACAGGGAGCACCTCGTCAAACAGTGTGCGCACAGGTGCACTTTACATACCAGAACTTTCAAAGTGTTGAAAAATGCATCAGAACCCAGGCCCACTTAAGTCATCTGACACATCAGTAGCTTTAGGACACAAAGGGGATGGAAGGGAAAAGAAACTCTTACATTACTGTTTCACTTTAAAATGCACAGTTACAATATACAGTAATTATTCACAAGTGACATTGCACAGTTAAAATGCACACATGGAATTCACAGGTAAAATACACAGATAAATAATATGTTTTGAATGCACAGAAAAAAAAATATTCAGTTAAAAATTACAGGTAAAAATAGGGTTAAATTGCACATTGTAACATTGCAAAGTTAAAATATGCAGGCGCAATGCACAGTTTAAACGCACAGGTTAAATGTACAGTTAAAATGCACATGTAACATTGCACAATTAAAATACACAGGTAATATTGCACAGTTAAAATGCACAGATAAAATATGCAGGAGCAATGCACAGTTTAATTGCACAGGTTAAATGTACAGTTTAAATGCACAGGTAATGTTGCACAGTTAAAATGCACATGTAACATTGCCCAGTTAATATGCAAAGTAAAAATACACAGGCAATATTGCACAGTTAAAATGTACATGTAACATTGCACAGTTAAAATGCACAGATAAAATATGCAGGAACAATGCACAGTTTAATTGTGCAGGTTAAATGTACAGTTTAAATGCACAGGTAATGTTGCACAGTTAAAATGCACATGTAACATTGCACAGTTAAAATGCACAGATAAAATATGCAGGACCAATGCACAGTTTAATTGCACAGGTTAAATGTACAGTTTAAATGCACAGGTAATGTTGCACAGTTAAAATGCACATGTAACATTGCCCAGTTAAAATGCACAGATAAAATATGCAGGAACAATGCATGGTTTAATTGCACAGGTTAAATGTACAGTTTAAATGCACAGGTAATGTTGCACAGTTAGAATGCACATGTAACATTGCCCAGTTAATATGCAAAGTAAAAATACACAGGCAATATTGCACAGTTAAAATTAATAGATAATATTGCACAGCTAAAATGCACATGTAACATTGCACAGTTAATTTGCACAGTTAAATACACAGTTAAAATTAATAGGTAATATTGCACAGTTAACATACACAGTTAAAATGCACATGTACCATTGCACAGTTAAAATTAATAGGTAATATTGCACAGTTAACATACACAGTTAAAATGCACATGTACCATTGCACAGTTAAAATTAATAGGTAATATTGCACAGGAAAAATTCACAATTAAAATGTACAGGTAATGTTGTAGAGTTAAACTTCACAAGTAAAATGGACATTACACAGTAAAAATACACAGTAAAAATACACATAGCATTCATCATTAATGTCATGTGACTGGTAGGTTAATATTCAGGAGGCGATGAAGGTTGTTGCTCATAAAAACATGTGGAGGACTATTTGCTGAGGGTTGAAAAAAAAAAACTCTGCCTGAATCTTTTACCCCGAGTGTAAAAGCAGTTAGAGAAGAAAAAGTGTGTGAGGCATCGATCAGCACAGTTTATTTAGAGGTTTTCTCCTTTCGCTGTTCTGTGGTTAACTTGTGTTAGAACTCGGGGATCTGGAAGGGTTACGGCGGTGTATGTTGTGGCCTTATAACTGCAAATCCTGTTTTAAATCTTAACAATCACTTCAGCATTGCAGGAAACCAGAAGCCTGCCTGCAGAAGGACCATGTGTGTGTGTGTGTGTGTGTGTGTGTGTGTGTGTGTGTTAGATGAGGTCATATCTGGTTTAAATTACTTTAGTGGGGATTGGTCTGTTCTCTCTGTATTGCACTGAAGCGCTGTGTGAGTGCGTATTTGGATTTAAATCCGTGGATATGCTGATGGCTTTGAGGGACCTTGAGGCACTTTTTGGACTGTTGGTTTCGTGGAGGAAGTTTGGTGTCAGACTGTTTAGGATGAATAATCTAATTTAAAGCCATATGTGTGTCCAAGAAACAGGTTACATCACATCGCCATGGTAACAATTGAAGTTTCAGAGTAGAGGCATGGCAGCCCAGTGTTCAGGGTGTTGGGCTTTCACTCTGACAGATTGAAAACCAAGTCATGTCATCATCATCGTCTCTATAAACATCATCATCATGTCGTCATCATAGGGTCATGATGTCATCATCATCAGCCTGTCCATATCAGCCTGTCAACATCATCATGTCATCATCATCATCATCATCAGCCTGTCAACATCATCATGTTATCATCATCAGCCTGTCAATATCATGTCATCATCATCATCATGTCATCATCTTCATCAGCCTGTCATCATCATAATGTCATCATCATCATGACATCATCATCACCCTGTCATTATGTCATCATCATCATCATCAGCCTGTCAATATCATGTTGTCATCATCATCATCATGTTTATCATCAGGCTGTCAACATCATGTCATCATCATCATCATGTCATCATCTTCATCAGCCTGTCATCATCATCATGTCATAATCATGATATCATCATCAGCCTGTCATCATGTCATCATCATCATGTTATCATCAGCCTGTCAACATCATGTCATAATCGTGATGTCATCATCATCATGTCATCATCAGCCTGTCATCATGTCTTCATCATGTCATCAGCCTGTCATCATGCCTTCATCATGTCATCATCAGCCTGTCAACATCGTCATCATCATGTCATCATCAGCCTGTCATCATGTCATCATCAGCCTGTCATCATGTCTTCATCATGTCATCATCAGCCTTTCAACATCATGTCATCATGTCATCGTCATTTGTCATCATGACATCATCGTCAGCCTGTCAACATCATCATGTCATCATCAACATGTCATCATCATCAGCCTGTCATCACATCGTGTCATCATCATCATGTCATCATCTTCATCGTGTCATCATCAGCCTGTCATTGTCATGTCATCATCATCATGTAATCATCATCATGTCATCATTATGTCATTATCTTTATCATGTCATGTTATCATGTCATCGTCAGCCTGTCATAATCATTGTCACCATCATATTCATCACTATTCACTTTATTTTCATCATTTTCATCATAATTAACATCCTTAGCAACATCATCATCATCATTGTCATCGTTTTCATTTTTATTCATCATCACCATCATCGTTATCGTTATCATTTTCATCATCATCATCATCATCATAATGTCATCATCCATAAAATCTAGATTGAAGCCAAATGGAAAGTTCTAATTGTCATGTCATATCCACATTATCTGTTGTAGCTATTAACCAATTCCTGTATTCATCAGGAGTTAATTAGGGATGAAGTGTGTGCCTGTGTGTTCCTCGGCTTGTATAACATTGTTTGTCTGTCATGGTGTGTGTTTACTTTCTATGACATGCCAAATGAAGCGTTAGCTAATTGCCATGTTAAAATACTCATTAAGCTTCCGAGGGACGGGAAGGCATCGTTCTGTTTCATGGCCTGTAAACATTCACTCATTTATGGGTCGACGCCGAGACGGAGGAGTCTGCAGCGCTTCACGAGGACGAGTCCGGGACGTTTAACGAACTCCGTACAGATCGTGGGCGCCGCATCGCTTTGTTAAATTCGTCGTGCATTAAACCAAGCTGGGTTACAGACCGCGGGCGATGTGGGCTTACGTAAACTGTTACGGATTGTTTGTATGCTGCTCAAAATAAAAAGACTTTACAGGTCGTTGGACCGAATCCCAGACACGAATTAAGCCCAACTTCACGTACGGCTGATGCTTCAACACCGAAAGCCTGGGATTCTGGGTCTGGGACTTTGAGTTCTCCGTCTCGGGCGGAACGTTACGGAGTATTAACGTCGCCTGAGCAATTGTCTTTCGTCTCCGATATTGGCCGTCATCCTCCATGACCTGTGAACGATGCTAATGTCGCTGCTTTATGATCTGGCAGGATGGACATTAAATTAATTCCTGTCTGGGAGATAATCTACTCCATGCTTCCATTTCGACTCCGACTAATTAAGTGAGGAACTGCAGGAGCGCTGCCGTGAGGCGGCCAGATTTTAAAGCGGAAGTCTGGAAGACAAATATAAACCACATAATACAGTTACGGCGTCGGTCAAAAGTTTGGACACGCCTCCTTATTGCTCCATCCTCCATGTCCTCCACTTACCATATAGATGGACTTTGTAGTTTTACAATTACAACCCTGTATACCTTAGTCCCCTGTTGGTTCTACATTCTCTGTTGGTCAGGATCATCACAGAACAGGTATCATTTGGGTGGTGGATTGTTGTGGTGAGGGGGCAGTGCTGCTGTAGTTTCATTTAAACACCTCAGTGACACTGCTGGGATAGGAATAATGCACCCATCACTGGGCACACACTCCCTCACACAAACACACTCTATATGGGGCAATTTGGAGAATTCAATTGACCTTGAATCCATGTTTCTGGACGGTGGAAGGAAACCGGAGAACCTGGAGGAAACCCACGCGGACACGTGGAGAACATGGAAACTCCTCGATGTGTCCATCCTCTATGTCCTCCACTTACCATATTGATGGACTTTGTAGTTTTACAATTATAACCCTGTAGACCTTAGTCCCCTGTTGGTTCTACGTTCTCTATTGGTCAGGAGCATCACAGAACAGGTATCATTTGGGTGGTGGATTGTTGTAGTGAGGGGGTTTTTAGTGCAGCAGGGCTGCTATAGTTCCATTTAAAAACCTCAGTGACACTGCTGGGATAGGACTAATGTACCCACCAAACCAAATAGTCCCTGTTCTGTGGTTTGTGGTACTATTCAGAGAACAGAGTACACAGTATGTACTGTAGAACTCAATCAGATGGACTACAGATTGGAACTGTGGAATACCTGCCTATGATCCATCCATCCATTATCTTCCGCTTTATCCTCTACTAGGGTCGCGGGGGGTTCCCCACGCCCATCCAGGGGAGAACGTTTTAGGCGCTGGGCAGATACACCCAGGACAGGGCGCCAATCTATCGCTGGACACACACTCACTTACACACACCAACACACTCCATATGGGGCAATTTGGAGAATTCAATTGACTTTGAATCCATGTTTTTGGACTGTGGGAGGAAACCAGAGAACCCGGAGGACACATGGACACTCCACCCAGATTGGGATTCGAACCGGGAATGCCCAGTGCTGAGAGGAGAACATGCCAAGCACTCACCTGCCTAAGATGTCATACAGCGTCTGCCATCCAGCGTGTGAGGTCACATGGGTTATTTACAAATAAATGTATGTTTTTTTTAATAATGTCTCATTAATTCCACGTATACAAAGCATGGTGTGTGTGTGTGTGTGTTCTTACGTTCCTCGCTAATACACTCGGACGACACACACACAGTCGGAATCCTCCGCCGCCCCCCCTCCCCTCCGTCCCCCATGTAAAGCGCCTCTCTTTTCTCGTATTGCTTTGTTTCTCATTAATTTCTTCAATTACACCTTCTGTGTTTCACCACAAACGTATTGGCATCTGTCACGTCCCATCACATGTCGTGCCCTAGCCGCTTTCACACTCCGGAGCCGAACACACACCGGATGCCGGTCTCGGCAGTGGGCAGGGGACGCGATTAATAAATAGTATTTGCCTCTCTCTCTCTCTCTCTCTCTCTCTTCTTTATTATTATTATTATTTTTTTCTTTTTCTCTTCGCTGCGAGTCCCCCGGTTTCCTTGATTGTTTTTTTACAGTCGGACTGGGAATATTGATTTATTTTCTGCAACTACAATAATTGTGTACAAGCTCCGACGGGCGGGGCGACCGCACGCGTTCCATCAGCTGTGACGCAGTAATTAGATGTAGTAGATTAGTCCGAGATTTAGATGAAAAGATTAGCATTTAAAGAGGAAAAGTTTCAGAGTCGGAATATAGACTAATAGAGGAGTTAATCAGGGAGGGACTCGCCCACGTTGTTCCGATCACAGCGCCGGTGAGCGCCACGCCACGTCACCTGGCCGATCCCAGATCGCGGACGGAGGGTGGTGTCGGTAAACTTGCAGAGTAATTTATTTATACAGCGCTTTTTTAACAATAGTACATCGTCACATCGCTGCTTTGCAGTGTTATTATAAGCCTTCGAACCCACGAAGAGCAAGACGAAGCGACAGCGGCAAGACAAAACTCACTGTTGTGTTGATATATTAAGGAAGAAACCTTGTGAGGACCGAGGCTTGGTGGGGGACTCAGCCTCCTTGAGCAGCCATCGTTCAAAATTTTCGTTTTGCTGGAAGCCATTCGCAAAAGAGCGCTCATGCATCGCCATCCTGCATTACCATTTTCACATTTAAGTCCAGAAATAAATAAAAAGTATGTGGACAGTGTTTTCACCTCCGGAACGTAAAGATATAAATAAATTGAATTGGTTTTCAAACCGATGGACGTCTGAAGACATGGTTTTATACAAACCGGATTCCAAAAAAGTTGGGACACTAAAACAAATTGTGAATAAAAACTGAATGCAATGATGCGGAGATGGCAAATGTCAATATTTTATTCGTAATAGAACATAGATGATGGATCAAAAGGTTTGATCGGAATAAATGTAACATTTTAAAGGTAAAATACATGGAATCAAAATCTCAGTGTCAACAAATCCCAAAAAAAGTTGGGACAAGTTGCAATAAGTGGCTGGAAAACGGAAAATGAGCATTTAACGAACAGCTGGAGGACCAATTAACACTAATTAGGTCAATTGACGGTATGATTTGGTATAAAAAGAGCTTCTCAGTGTGTCAGTGTCTCTCAGAAGCCAAAATGTTCTCCCCGTGTCTGCGTGGGTTTCCTCCTGGTTCTCCGGTTTCCTCACACAGTACAAAAACATGGATCAAGGTCAATTGAATGCTCCAAATTGCCCCATATACAGTGGGTGTATCTGCCTGGGTGTATCTGCCTAGCGCCCAAAATGTTCTCCCCTGGATGGGCATGGGGAACCCCCCGCGACCCTAGTAGAGGATAAAGCAGAAGATAATGGATGGATGGATGGAAATGACTGTCTTACAATGTTCGTACCATCAAACGTTTTAAATGCGATTTGGAGCCATCAGAACCCCCGGACCCTACGTCCTCTTGGTTTTTCCAGAATTTAACGGATGAGAAAGGAAGCACTTTAAAAGCGCCATATGTTTTTTAAAGCAGAGGACGCGCACTTCCTGGCTATCTGATACGAAACGGTCCGAAGGGACTCGGAGGAAATGACCACACAGCGTTATTTAAAATAAACACCGTCCGTTTTGGAAAGACACCAAGTTTTAGGCCTCGTTTTATTATTTTATTTTTTTTCTTCCCCTCCTCTCATAAAAGTCCCAGTTTAAAGGACGGAACTCCGAAGAACCTACAACAACAAACCACCTCTTCTGGACAGACCGTCTGCTCTCGATCGGATTAAAAGCATTAATCAGATAATCGTCCATCTCGCTTCAGGAGACGCCGTATGTATATCAGGACCGGCGCCGGGTTCGAGGCGTTATCCGGTACCGCGCCTCTCTCTCGCCATCGCTGACATTTTCTTTGAAGTCGTAAAAACTGGCAGAGTCATAAACGAGCTGAGGGTAACTATTTCCACCATGCCCCATGAATTATACCTCTTATTTAAGATCTCGATTAAATTGTGTCACTTTTTTTCCCGAACTAATCAATTTTCATGATAGGAGCCACATAAAATTCACAGAAAACCTCGCACGCGTTTTTGCTGGGAGCCATTCGCAGAAGAGCGCTCTCGCGCCGACGTCCCGCGTTACCATTTTCAAGTCCGGAGTCCAATAAAACCCCTGATGTGCTCGACGTGGCATCGTTTTCACCTCCGCGAACGTTAAAATATAAATAAATTAAATTGTTTTCCAAACTGATGGACGTTTGACGAAATGTTAAATTTAAAAATTTTAAATAGTGTTTTTTAAAATTGTATTTAATTTCATTTTCAACACTTGATATCAATGTTTTACATTAAAGAAAGATTTATTAAGTTGTCTTTTGAATTTTAAAGAAAAGTTCAGATGTTTTCATGATAATTATTGATTTGCAGACATATGTCCAGAAATATACGGATATCTAGGCTCATGAGTACAAAAATATGTGGACACCTAGTGAAATGATTCAAAAGTATGTAGATATTTAGAGAAATGTGTCCAAAAGTATGAAGAGACATGTGTAGAAAAGTATGTAGACAACAGGACATGGGTCTAAAAATATGCGGAGACCGAGAGACTTATGTAAAAAAAAAATAAAAATAAAAAAAAAGGCTACCTAGGAGCATGTGCCCAAAAGTATGTGGAAACCAAAGAATATATGTCCCAAGTATTAAGAGACCAAGAGACATTACGTATCCAAAGATATGTGGCCTCCTAGAGACATGTGTCCAAAGATATGCAGAGACCGAAAGACATATGTAAAAAGAATACGGCTACCTAGGGACGTGTCCAAAAATGTGTGGACACTCAGAGGCATGTGTCTAAAAGTATGTGGACACCTAGGTAAATGTGTCTAAAATATGCAGAGACCGAGAGACATTTGTAAAAAATACGGCTATCTAGGGACATGTGCCCAAAAATATGTTGACACCAAATAATATATGTCCAAATATATCTGAACATCTAGAGACATGTGTCCAAAGATATGTGAACACCTATGTCTCCAAAAATATGCAGAGACCGAAAGACATAAAAAAAAAAAAAATACGGCTACCTAGGGACATGTTTGTGGAAACCTTTGGACATGAATCGAAGGAAAGTGGACACCTATGGACGTCAGTCACCTGACAGCAATGAAGCCATGGTGTCAATTCCCAGACGAGGTCCCTACTACGAAGTTGGCATGTTCTCCACAAGTCTACTCAAGTTTCGGCAGGAACCATCTGGTTTTCTCCCACAGTCCAAAAACCTGCTGGTATTTAGGTGGTGGATAAGACCTCGCCCTGATGTTTGATACCGGCGTGATGCGCTGGAGCCCCGTGCCGGCGGGTTCCCCGTATTCTGCGACCTTAAACGTGATACGTTGTTTGGCGTTCCACTTTGTAAAGTTCTACCTTTGCAGCGTGTCGGAACTCTCAGACCTCTCCTTCACCCGCAGAGCAAATGAAGCATCCAGGGCACCGCGCTGCGCCTCTAATAGGAGGGCGAACTCTTAACGACGGAGTATTCACATATGTATTTCATTTTACTAAAAACGTCCGCCGGCGTGGCGTCCGATTAGAGCGGAGACTCCGAGCCTGAGCAATGGAAGAACTCGGAATTACATTTCTGCATTAATACGTCCGTTCTGGCGAAAGTTATGACATCGTCTGATATGATCAACCATGAAGTACATTACAAAGGTAATGTGACTGCAGGAAACTGTTCCTGAGCAGAGTGTATATTTTCATTATCAAAAACACTGAGCCATTTATCTTCGGCAGTCGGAATAATCATTAATGGGCCGAAATTTACGAGGCCAGATCCCCCAACTAATGTGAAAGACTCCAGGTGTTACTAATGGCCCTGCGGAAATGTTCCGGGGTTTTCGGCGCGGCGGCTAAATCGAAGGTAATAGGTGCACACTTAATCTGCTCGGATGAAGAGCAATTTAACTGACACATTGATTGGATTCTGTACCGAGTGCTTAATGGTGGACTTAAGGAAGCAGAGTTGAAACGGCAATGGACGAGGTGACTTAAAAGTCATCTGTTTGGACCCAGAAGTGCACGGGCGCTGGGGTAACACGCTGGCTGCTTGGTAACGGGAACGCTGGAGGAAGGAGAAGGAGAACAAAGGGGCCTTGAGGTCTGGGATTTTAAAGACGGGGGCGTTATTAAGCCTTCTGTTTTTGCAAAAACTGTGCAATGGGGTAGGATTCGGACAGTGTGGACAGTGGCGGAGCACATCTGAACTATGGCTGATCGATTAGTGTTTGGGGGTAAGTCTCTCGGTCTCCGCATATTTTTAGACCCATGTCCTGTTGTCCACATACTTTTCTACACATTCTACACATGAGCATAGTGATGGAAGTGTAGTGATGGGAGCATAGTGACAGGAGCATAGTGATGGAAGTGTAGTGATGGAAGTGTAGTGATGGGAGCATAGTGATGGAAGTGTAGTGATGGGAGCATAGTGATGGGAACAAAGAGTGTAAAAAGGGGTTTGTTATTGAATTTTAAACATTGGTTATGGTTTAATTCCGAATGTTGACACAGCTTTATTTATTATTTTACTTTAAAACCATTGATCAAAGTGAAAAATATGCAAATAAATGTCCAGCCTTTCAAACCACCCCAACAAAAACTAAACCTGGAACCAAACCATATTTAATAAACACCATGAAGCCTTTCTGCCCCTTTTACCCCCCGAGTAGCTCTGCTGCGGCCGAAGGTGGGGCGTGTATTGATCTCAGGCAAACGACGTTAATTCGCCCGCCGGTACTTTGTTTATGTTGGTTTGTAAGCGTCAGTGTTAATCAATGTGGGTCGCTGGCATCGCCACGCTGCTGAGAAGCCGGACGGGATTTATTTACTACATCATATCGATCAGAACGGCGCTCACCGGCGGACGGACGGACGGACGGACGGGCGGGCGGGCGGCGGCGGCGGCGCTTCACACTCCACTTCCTCTGCACTTGACCACAAACGTCAGCAGCATTTTCAAAGCCAAAGCTCAACGGCTCTGCTGCCGAACAACTACGGAAAGATGGAATCGATGCCGAGTCGCTCACGCAATTAAAAACATGCAGATGTGAGGAGAGTTCCAGACCAATCGACACGGCCGGCCGGAAGTTTGCAATCACGCCGACGAATCGAGAAGTCTACACTGTTAAAAATATCAACTTAACAAGTCGGAAAACCTTTAAAAAGCCGAACAAACCTCGCTTTTGGATTGAATAGATTTCTATATAGGATAAATTAATAAATTTTTAGAAACTTTTTTCCCGCTACGGTTTTAAATGTGCTTTATAAATAAAATTTAATTGAATTGAATTGAAATTAATTTTAAGAAATCTTAACAAATTACTTCTCAATAAAAAAATTACATATATATATATATATATATATATATATATATATATATATATATATATATATATATATATATATATATAAAGAAATCTTAACAAGATCAATTTGCTCACTATTATACAAGTGTGCAAAATCAGAATCAGAATACTTTATTAATCTTGGGCGGATTGCAGATTTTACAGATGTTCCATTAGTGCTTCCACACGTGCTTATATATACAAAAGAGTAAGTAAAAAAGTTACAATTAATATTTTATTTATAAATTAAAAATTAAACTAAAAGTACTAGAAATATGCAATAAAGTAAAAGTAAAGTGGCATGTGTAAAGTATGAATATCTGTTAATTAAAAAATATATATATATTGCAGATGGTACAATCAAATAATATTGCACATTTGAATTTATTAATATATATATGATTCTTACCTTTCTCAGGATGATTGATACGTCACGAGGTGAGATGTTGCATGGAGCTCCAACAATGTTCCAACAGTTGATCTTTTTTCACCAAGCTGCTTGGTAATTGCCCCATAGCCCTTTTCCAGCCCTGTGGAGTTTCACCCTGTTGTCTCTGGTGTCTTTGGACGTCTCTTTGGTCTTTGCTGTGTTAGTAGTTGGAGGTTTACTGATTGTTTGGAGTCTTTTTGCAGCTAACGAGCTCAAACCGGTGTTTCTAATTTAGAATAATGAGTGGAGTCTAACAGGTCCAATAGGTCTAACAGGAATCTGTGCTGATTGGCATAGGTTTAAACACTTATTTGAAGCAGTAACACAAAAATAAATAATTAAAACATCATTAATTGTGATTTACAGATTTTTTTTTTTCTTAGATTATGTCTCTCATAGTGGAGCTGCAGCTAAGATGAAAACTTCAGAACCTTCCATGATTTTTAAGTGGGAGAACTTGCAAAGTTGTTCAAAAACTTATTTTACTTATATACTTATAATATATATATATATATATATATATATATATTCATTCATTGAAGCCTTCATCTTCCACTTTATCCTTTATTATTCTCGCGGTGGGGTTTCCCATGCCAATCCAGGGGACAGGGGAGAATGTTTCGGGTGCTGGGCAGATACACCCAGGACCTGGGCACACACTCACTCACACACGCACACACACTCTATATGGGGCAATTTGGAGAACTCAGTTGACTTGATCCATGTTTTTGGACTGTGGGAGGAAACCGGAGAACCCGGAGGAAACCCATAAAGACACGGGGAGAACATGGAAACTCCACCCTGAGTCCACCCTCCAACCGGGAATCCCTAGTGCTGAGAGGCGAACATGCTAAACCACTAAGCCACCGTGCCGCACATATATATATATATCTTTTTTCTTTTTTTTCTCCTCCAACGTTCCTGTAGTTGCTGTAATCTCCTCTCGCTGCACTTCCTGCTCCAGTTTACACCCATCAGCGGAACCTCCGGCAGGTGCATTAATTACCTCTAATTACCTTTAGTTCCTCATTTTCCTCCCAGCCATTCCTTGGCCGAGTTGCGCAAGTGCAGATATCACCGTCGTGCAAAGTGAAGGGGAATTTCTGGCTCAGGAAAACCGGAATATCTTGGGAAAGGTTTGACCGATTCCTTAGCTGTGGACAAGCATTGGTCTCAGCCATAAGTCAGACATGTCCTGCGAAAACTACGGCGATAGCTCGAAAATTACAGGAGAAGAAAGCCAGACAAAAAAACGGTGGAATTATAAAAATTGGATAACCGTATATGGCGATTACACAATTGTTATCCATATTTATATGATCTCACCATTTTTTTTTGACAAGCAGTGGTCTCACCCATAAGTCGGCCATGTCCTGCGAAGACCACGTCGATAGCTTGAAAGTTGCAGGACAAAATAAAACGATTTTACCAACGAATTATAAAAATTGGATAACGATAGTGCGATCGCCATTGTTATCCAATTTTTATGTTTCCACTGTTGTTCTGACAAGCCATGGTCTCACCCAAAAGTCGGACATGTCCTGCGAAAACCACGTCGATAGCGTGGTTTCTTCTCCCGAAAATTGAAGAAGAAAGAATAGAGAAGAAAACTGTCCAAAAAAAAAAAAAACAGTGGAATTATAAAAATTGGATAACCGTATATGGCGATTACACAATTGTTATCCATATTTATATGATCTCACCGTTTTTTTTGACAAGCAGTGGTCTCACCCATAAGATCTGCGAAGACCACGTCGATAGCTTGAAAATTGCAGGACAAAATAAAACGATTTTACCAACGAATTATAAAAATCGGACAACAATCGCCATTGTTATCCAATTTTGTTGATTCCACTGTTGTTCTGACAAGCCATGGTCTCCCAAAAGTCGGACATGTCCGGCAAAAACCACGTCGATAGCATGCAATTGCGGGAGAAGAAAGCTGTCCAAAAAAACCCAAAAAACGGTGGAATTCTAAAAATTGGATAACAATAGTGCATTTGGCGTATATGGCGATGACCCTACTTAAATTAATATGATGACCTAGTATATAAAGTGCTTCCTCTCCATTTATAATCAGGCCTTCTGTATGAGCCAAAGTCTGGGGGACAATTTCGGGAAGCTTGGATGAGATGAAAGCAGGTTTGGCATCGCGAGGAAGGCAGGATCAAACGGCCTGCCGCCTCTACCTGAGCCTCTGTTTGTTCTGGGAGAGCATGTATACTGCATCTCATCTTGAATTTGAGCTCTTTGTAGAGGCAGAGGCAGCCAATGACGCCACCCTTATTATACCTCACCCCGGGAAGCAACGCGATTCCACTTCCCTCTCTCTCTAATCCTCAAAGGCAAGCCGGAGACCAAAGGTAATTTTAGATAAAAAAAACAGAACGCTGTGTACCGCTGCACGCATTGTGTGTGTTCATAATGCATGCTTGTGTTCGTTCACACGGAGCCAGATAAAGGGAATATGCATCACACGCCCAAGGATTTTTCATAATGCCACTTTGGTTGCTCTTGACTTTGCGACACGTGCGTTTCCTTCGTCGCCCAGCCGCACGCTCGCGCTCTGAACGGGTGTAAACGAGGGCAAAATCTACACCTGGTTGAATAGCAAATGAGGCGCAGCGCGTACGCCGGAGCCGTTTTAATTCTCCGACAAGGAAACGGGAGGATATCAAATCCACGCTCGCCGCTGGAGGCCTCGCATGCCTTCCTTCCGGGCGCGCCCGTCTATCTCATCTTTGGATGGATATGCAGGCTAGGCTTGATCAGGAGTGAAGCAAGAGTGTGATCGCTCTACAATTTTACATAGACCGGTCTCTGGCCGCAACCATCTTTGACTTTAGAAAAAAAAAAAAATTGTAGCTAGAAAACTGGTAAAATTGGTAAAAAAAAAATCCACGCTTGCTGCTGGAGTCCTGGCATGCCTTCCTTCCGGGCGCGCCCATCTCCCTTATCTTTGGACGGATCTGCCGGCTAGTCCCATCCGACGATGGGTTAAAGGCCCGGCTGAGGGTGTCCAGACTCCTAAATAAATAGATAAATGGTGGTGGAGCGCACCTGTCCAAGTTACCCTCCATCCATTATCTTCCGCTTTGTCCTCTACTAGGGTCGCAGGGGGGTTCCCCATGCCCATCCATGGGAGAAAGTTTCGGGCACTGGGCAGATACACCCAGGACAGGACGCCAATCTATCACTGGGTAGACACTCACTCATACAGACACACTCTATATGGGGCAATTTGGAGAACCCGCAGGAACCGTAGTGCAAAGCAAATGGTAATCCACGCTCGCCGCTGGAGTCCTGGCATGCCTTCCTTCCGGGCGCACCCATCTCCCTTATCTTTGGGCGGATCTGCCGGCTAGACTCGTCCGACGGCGTGTTAAAGACCCGGCCGAGTGTGTCCGTACGCCGAAATAAATGGTGCCGGAGCGCACCTGTCGGGAAGAGTGATTCTGCTCGGCGGAGTGTTTCGGCCGGAGCGCTGACAGGCGGCTATATGGTGCAGAAGTAATAGGGTCAAGCAGCCGAATGGGGATTTCCGCGGCCGGCGGGGCCAGAAGGCCGCGGCCCTCTTGCCGCCCGCGACGAAAAACCCGATGGAGTCTCCGCAACCTGTTTATTACGCCGTTTTTCTGCTCGGCTGCAAACCAGTAATGATCCCCCGCAACCGCCTGATTGACGGCCCTCGGCCCTCTCTCCCCCGCTGGAAGTGGGCGACGGCGGGAGAATTGTGCCCGCTGACCCATCGCCGTGGCCTCGCCGAGGGTTCAATTTACCTCCCCTGACAGGAAAATGATAAGTTGCAGCCCCGCCGACGGACCCCCGGCATGGGCCGGAAGGAAAGCGCGATACCCGAGCGGGCAGGGTTAACGCGGCGGCCTTTAATTAGCCAAGGAGTTTTACTTGGCTGACCAAGTTCAAGAAGCTAATGATGTTTACACACATGCCGTACACATCTAAACAACGCTGATATTTTCAATTAAGGGGACGGCGAGTGCTTCTGCATGCGTGTTTACAGCCTAGCGATTATTGAAAACCGCGTCCGCGTTCTCTGGCAACCGGGGAAAAGGAGACGAAACATTTCATACATTCCATTTCACGGACCTCGGGGCGAGGGGGAAGATCGCGCCGCTGTTGCTTAGCCTTCCCAGCGTTTACGCGAACGTCAGAACAATCTGCGGCCGGTCGCTTGCGCTTGGACAGAGCCTCTGTTTTTTCCATAGCGCAGGCCCGTAATTAGCCTACGCTGTTTCACAGCGGATTTTTCCGAGCCCAGGATGTAGCTGCAGTCCCATGTTTGGCAGAAAACGATGGGAAGCTATAACGGTTCATGGGAACTCGGCAGCGAACAGCATGGAAGCACATCGCATTTCCAGATGGACTTCAAATCAAGTGTATTTAAACGCAAGATGTTTTTAAAATAGACCATGACTTACTGGAGGGCTTGATGGGGTCTGGCTATAACTCAAGGTGCCGTGCCATTAGGAAGAGAGGTCCCACTGCTCCGGAGTTTGTGTTGGACCCGGGTGCCAGACTTCCAGGGTTTCATCTTACGCATTGTTCCCTGCCAGCGGTTTATTATTCGGGCTACCCTGGACGTTCCCCGCAAATGAGATTGACAACTGCGGGGTCGGATCCTTTTTACACTCTGAGGAAGTGCTAAAAGATTTTGCAAAAGCCAAGTCAATACAACGAGAACCGCACCGGGCACGCAGACCGACACGTTAAACTTTATTGGATCGGCCGACTGCTTTAGACATCAGTCAATTAGAGGGTCCGGTTTGCTCTGTGCGACGTTAAAACCCTAATGTTTTTAAAGATAAGCTTCACAGCTGTTCACGGGTCGCACCGCCCGGCCAGAAAAATAGGTCAGCTTCTGGATTTCAGCCGTAACAAGTTATTACGGAACCCGAACTGATGGTAAACCCAAGGCATTTGTGGGTTGTGGAGAGATTTGCGTCTGTTTCAGAAGGTCAGCTTGTGAGACAGTGGTTCAGGGAGCATAGGGAATGAACGAAGCCAACTTTGAAGATTGATCAGGAGTGAACGAAGAGTGCGATTGCGCTACAATGGTAATCCACGGAGTCCTGGCATACCTTCCTTCCAAGCGCACCCATCTCCCTTATCTTTGGACAGATCCACAGGCTAGGCCCGACTGACGGCGTGTTAGAGACCCGAACTGATGATAAACCCGAAGCAAGAAGCTTCTGATTTGTGGGTCGTGGAAAGGTTTGCATCCGTTTCAGAAGGTCAGCTTGTGAGACAGTTCTTCAGGGAGCATCAGTCATCCTTCTCGCACATGGATCGTCCACCACAGACCTCAGAGTCCAGACCTGGAGCCCAATGAGAACCTTTGGGACGTGCAGGAGAAGACATGTGGTCCACATCTTCATCATCAATACAAGATCTAAAGCTCTGTATTTCAATAAACGTAGTGACATCGCAGAAGCTCGTGGAGAGGAGGCCACAATCAAAGCTAAATATTCCAGGGACCCTGTTTTAACGCCAGAATGTGTATGATACATAAAACACACTTTGGTTTTTTTACCGTTTCATGTGCTGGTCATATATTACGTGCTTGTATTCGACCGCGAACTGCACTCGCAGTGTTTTTTTATTTTTTATTTTGGTTTATAGACAGCGAACTAAAACATAAGTGAGGAAATTTATCGCATGGGTTCAATGCACTGCGGGAATCAGATATCACTCGGCCTTGGCTGTCGTCCCGCCGTGGTGGGATTGGACCGTTCCCTTTTTCGGGAACGATTTACGGCGTACGTATCATCACATCCTAAATCCTGAGTTGAAAAAGGTATTTGGATCGCTAGTTAGACAGCTGGTTTGCACATAAACCGGGTTCCACCACGGTTTCCGACACCCTCTGTTCTTAAAAGTTGTTCTCAATAAAAATGAATCGCAGAATGAGGCGCGGTGTTCGACGGCTGGAGTCCATCCACTCCACCCTGGTTCTCTCAACTTCACCGCTCCACCACGTTCTCAATCACTGTATACACAAGTATTTGTCAACCGGTGGCGTGCTGGGGACTTGCGACCCTTACATGGGCGTTGAAGCTGAAGGATCAGGATGGCATACAAGCCGCTATACGCCGGAGAACGGATGGCATTTGGGAAATCCTGTCCTCTTTGTGTCCTAGCCTGTCACAAGGTCTTTTGGACAAAAAAAAGGGCCAAGTTACGCAACATGTCAACATCGTGTAGTGTTCGATGGTCCGCTATTATAAAGTTGTCATCCCGTTGCGATTCCAGAAGTCTTTATTCACTCAAAAGAGGCTTGTACAAGAAACCGGATTGCGGTTTGGAAAATCGTGCCCATTTAGTCTAATAACTGGTGGTGAGGTCTGACACCGATGATGGATTTGAGGGCCTGACTTATAGCTGGCGTTCCAGTTCACTGTAATGATACATGAGGTCTGGAAAACTCTCCTCCACATTCTTTCGGACTCTTCGGCCGTACGTTCTGGTCGGAAAAAGGGACAGATCGTTTTCCAGACCGTTACCGCAAAGTCCAAAGTATATAATCTTGCACAGCATGGCGGTGAATGGGGGGACAGTACCGGAACCAACCACACGAGGAAGAAAAACAAACATTGTTTAGAAGGTTTATCAGAATAAACGTACAAAATTAATATACAGCGCCTCACCCATGCATGGTTGTTGGTTTCTTTTGAGGTGTTTTGAGGTAAACCTTTCTTGCGTGGGTTTCCTCCGGGTTTTCCGGTTTCCTCCCACAGTCCAAAAACATGGATCAAGGTGAATTGAATTCTCCAAATTGCCCCATATAGAGTGTGTTTGTGTGAGTGAGTGTGTGTCCAGCGATAGATTGGTGTAATGTCCTTGGTGTATGCCCAGCACCCGACATATTCTCCCCTTGATGGCATGGGGAACCCCCACACGAGTGACCCTAGTAGAGAATTAAGAGGAAGATAATGGATGGATGGATCAAGGTACTTTTTCTAGATCGAAAAAATTGCGTGGACAACGTAGCATGGCGGGAAATACGTCATTAATTAACTAATTAATTGCCCTTGGTGGTTCTCCATAACGGCGTTGAGTTTGTAATGACGCAGGAGGCGACCCTAGTAGAGGATAAAGCGGAATATTTATGATTCCTTGTGCACTAGCCTCAAAAAAACAAGACAAAATACACTTTTATTTACTTGTTTTTCTGCCGTGATGATAAAACACATGCTTGGAAATAAGTCTGAGCGAGAGAGCGAGCGAGGAATGAGGCTGGAGGCCCAATGCAATGCAAATGGCCCGGCATGCTTTTCATGGTAATTCCCTGCAAATGTTTCCATGCATCCATCACCACAACAGGTGAATGCGCTCACCCTGTTGCGTAGCGTTGTCACACGCTGCCAAATCCAGGTTGTTTACCTTCTCGGCGTGAGGGTAACATTGTAGAGATAAGTTAGCGTAACCATGTTCTGTGTTCCACCGCTCTCTAATACCTACAAAATAACCCCGTGGGGTATACTGTGGCACAAAGTTGTTTTGCGTGTACAAAAGCAAAGCTATCCCCGAGGGCTCGGCGCCGCGGCGGCGTCTGTCTCACGCCTCGCGGGACACACTCCCAATCATCAGGGGTCTCCCACTCGACAGCCAATCACACACACATTATAAGCCAGCTACAGCTCTCTCTCTCTCTGTCTGTCAGTCTCTCTCGCTCAGCCTGCCCCTCGCCCGCTTTGGTCTTGTTTTCCATTCGCGGAGAGACTGACAGAGAGACTAAACGTATGTTAAATAATGAATTGTTTTGCTTTCGTTTCAGCCCTCCGTCGTTTTCTTCTATTTATTTATTTTTTTTGAAGAACGCTGGATGAGATTAGCCGAGTCATAAATCAAAACCCCCGAGTCGTTCATTACGGGAGTGGAATTCGTACTCAGAAATGTTTTACCGCAGCCTTTAAAAAAAAATAATAAAAATTAGGAAAAAAAAAAAAAATCGGAAAAAAAAACATGGACGTGGATATCAATAACATCCGCGTCATTAACGACGCCAGAAAGCCGTCAGGAGGAAAGGAAACGACGGCGATGAAGTAATGATGATACATAACTGATTAGAGCTGATTTCATTACAGCCTCGTGTCTATAATTCATTACAAACTCAACGGCGTTATGGAGAACCACCGAGGGCAATTAATTAGTTAATAAATGCCGTATTTCCCGCCGTGCTACGTTGTCCACGCAATTTTCGATCTAGAAAAAGTACCTTGAACCTTGAAGGATCCATCCATCCATTATATACCTCTTAATTCTCTACTAGGGTCACTCTACTAGGGTCACACTAACTCACACAGACACATTCTATATGGAGCAATTTGGAGAATTCAGTTGACCTTGATCCATGTTTTTGGACAGTGGGAGGAAACCGGAGAACCCGGAGGAAACCCACACGGACATGGGGAGAACATGGAATCCCTAGTGCTGAGAGGAAAACATGCCAACCCCTCAGCCACCGTGACCTTGCAGGATAATAATTAAAATCTAAATTAATATTAAAAGCACACTGCCACAGCCAAAAGATGCACCATTGGGCATGTGCAATGGGGGTAATCGGGGGTTCCACCTGGAAAGGGATTGGGCGGAGCCTATAAATTGGAGGCAGGTGTACTGTAGTGCCCAGACATCAGGACTCCTCCACCGCACAGCCGGCCCGTTTCCCCCAGTGTGTGCTGCCTTATTAATTTAGGGACGCACCTGCCTGGGACCCAGACGCCACCACGGATACCCTACTTCCACCCGCCCGCCCGTAGACGCCGTGAGGTTGGCGGCGAGCCCTGCATGGCGCTGCTTTTTAAGGACAGCCCTCAGGTGTTCCGTATGCCACTGCCACGATGTAACAAGACAGCAGGAGAACATGTGTTCAGCCCACCGGGAATCAAACCTAGGACCTCCTTGCTGTGAGGCACAGATCCCACCCTAAGGACACCAAGTTAGATATTGGCCGTTGGAGTCCCGGGGGGTTGGCGTGATTTGGTGAACGTCGGCATTATTGTCATTCAAAGCGTAAAATCTTGGGATTTCAGTAATTGGTATTACTTTCCACCTCCGTCTCGCCAACAGTGGTCGGAGCCCACGGCATGTTTACACGTTCCGTGTTCTTTCTTGTTCTCTCCCTCAGTATGGTGGGCTTACCCGTGGGCCTAACCCCCCCACTTCATCACCCTCTTTGGCAGATCGCTATGAGGGGTTATTAATAATTTTGTCTGTGTGCTACAGATGTTGCACAAATGAACAAGGCATCGCCGAGGTCTCCCAACACCGGGGCGCCTCAGGTGCTGAGCGCAGACCCAAATCTGTCTCTCGCCTCCCGCCTCATCCCTCCGTCAGCGGCGCGGAGAGCCAGGAAGGAAGCCACGAGGGCGGCCCGCTACGCCCGCTCGGCACATCAGCCGAGATGGATCGCGGGACGCCGCTGAGTGATGGCGCCGCGCCGCGCTGCCTTCAGGAGGCCGACGACATAAATCACAATCGACGAGTACGCGGGATGATGACGATGCAGATTTATAAAGTCTGGGCGAATACGCATAATTACGCTAATTAATTGTGGGCAGAATGATTCAAATTTGCTAAATTTACATTGGAGTCTATGGAGCAGTTTTGGTCCCTCACGCCAAACGAACCCTCATAACTCAAAAACTAAAACTTTAATTGTTATGAGATTTGGTGGTCTTAGAAAGGACAAAATACCCTACCATTTAAAAGTAAAATGGTGTTTCTGGGTGAAAGTCTAAGGATTTTACAGAGGTTTGTTCACACAAAAACTAAATTGTGGTGATAACATCTACATTCTTACATAGAAATGAATGTAGTGAAATCACAATCGCTGGATGTGTGTGGATGATGATGACGATTTATAAAGTCTGGGCTACGAGAGGAATACGCATAATTACTCTAATTAATTTTGGGCAGAACGATTCGAATTTATAAAGTTTACAGTGGAGTCTATGGAGCAGTTTCGGTCCCTCACGCCAAACGAACCCTCATAACTCAAAAACTAAAACTTTAATCGTTATGAGATTTGGTGGTCTTAGAAAGGACAAAATACCCTACAGTGTAAAAGTAAAATGGTGTTTCTGGGTGAAATTATAAGGATTTTACAGAGGTTTGTTCACACAAAAACTAAATTGTGGTGATTACTTCTAGATTATCCCATAGAAATGAATGGAGTGAAATTCAAAGTGTGTTAAAAAGTGAACAATCTGTATGTAAATTTGGACTTTTGTAGACATTTACCCCAGGTCCAAGCCTGAGTTTATGCCGAGTTTAATACCAAAAAAATTGTAATATAGTTTTATGACACTTTTTAAAGTGCAGAACAAACACAGTACCATTAACAACGTACAGATTGTGTATATAATGTAGAGTCTACGAGTCAAACCTCTTAGAAAAGTTTGCATATGCACGTCTGACTGGAAGTCCAGACAGTTTAACCTTCTTCTCGTTTAGCGAGAGCGAAGATAAAGAGATGAAAACGCTCGCGTCATTTAAACGGCGTGCGAAAGACGAAGTGCAGCCATGAGAGCGACTGCGGAAAGACGTGAAGAATGACTTTTCCGTGATGCGTAGGCGTGTTCGAGTGCAGATCGCATGATCGGAGGCATGAATCCACAGCCTGGCGTTTCGCAGTGACCTCCACTTCCTGTGCTGAGTGCGGAGGCCTCCGTGGCCCCGGCGCTGAATCCGAGCCCCGGCGAAATTTCGAGGAAGCTATGAAGAGGTTGCCGTGTTAAACATCTGCTCCATCCATTACTTCAGCCAAGTGTGTGTTTTCTGAGAGAGAGAGAGAGAGAGAGAGAGAGAGCGAGAGAGAGTCGATAAATCTCAGGCCTCTGGTGGGGAGATCTTTTCCAAAGCACTCATCCTCCACCGTCTTCCAGCGCTCATTCTCCTCATTCCTGAACCTCTCGCCACCACACTTGCAGTTTGTGGAAATACGCCATGGAGACCGCTGCGAAAATTGAATTCAGATGTGCAGGCTGAGGTCAAAAATATACGGAAACCTCTCCATCGCACCGACATGGGCCTCTTGGGATCCCATTTTGTAACCGGCAGCTTGAGGCCCTGCACCCTTGTATCGTATTTGGCTAAAACAGTGTTATATATTTGCCATTATGGACCCCCGAGTTGGGTCCTTGACCCTCTTGTTGCTCCAGGGGTTCTGTAACTTGCTCAACTCTGCCCAAGTCAGGTTGGGATATTTGATAGTTGCTCTAAATGTCGTCCTGGTGGAAATAATGGTCACCAAGGAAACCGGTAAGGGCTCCCATTGGATGATTAAAGCTTTTATTTGTTATAAGCGTGGAAAGACACGTCCGGTGGGTCGTGGGGAGATGTTTGTTGGTTTCAAGGGGTCAAAATTAGGAGAGAGTGGTTCAGGGAGCATCAGACATCATTCTTACACATGGATGGTCCACCACGGCCGGACCTGAACTCCATTAAAAATTGTTGGGACGTGCTGGAGGGGATGTCGTGCAGTGGTCCAAATCTTGATAGAAGGTGAATACAGCTCTGGACATGCCAAGTAAGGTTTAACAGAATCTGAGAAGACCGGACTTTCTGGGAAGACGTTCTGGGCTTTGCTGGTTTACACGATTCGTCCACCAAATCCATCGAGACAGCCGTTTAAAAAACGTCTGAAATAGGTTTACGGATCTTTGCGATGTCATTCACCTGCTGATACAGCTGATAGCAGACGCGCTGCCCCGGCGGGATTTACGCCGAGCTAATGGGGGCTAATGCGGACCACTGTTTGTACAAGCACTCAAAATGATCAGTGGAACCCGAGAGGTGGACGCTTTCAGAAGTCCACAATTGGCTTTATATCAACTGGTGTCAAGTCGGTTGTACTTATAGAGCTCTTTTGGCACAACATGTCAAAGCAACGGACTGCCTTCACACCCGTTAGTGACAGAGGAAAACTCCCTAAACTGTTAAGAAATTGCTCTTGAGGGAAATTAGGCTTTAAAGGGGAACTACCACTCAGCGGTTGAGTAGCATGGAGCAGCAGAGCGCCATTCTGTAGTCCTCGTTATGCCTATATATGGTACTCTGTGTGTTTGCCGGAGGGTTAATATTGTATTAAACCACGTTCTGTGGTAAATAAGTATGAGCAGAACCCGATGCATGTTCTTCTGGAACTCTGGAGGTCCTATTTTTGTGGTTTTCCTATTACTTTGTGGTTTGTCGATTGGCGGAACCTGGTTTTCTGTTGGACTCCTGCAGGATGACCTCATATAGTTTTTCTATTCATTTTTATTAATGAACACTATCTGTACACCCGCCCAAGAAGGATCAGCCCCCCCCACTCAAATTTGGTACGCCCAAGGTGTCCTCAACACACGCTGACTTTGGTCCTTTTTCCTCAAAAATACAGGTTTTTCCTTGCCGCTGCCTCATCGGCTTGCTTTGAGAATGAGGCTCAGAACTCTGTGAAGCTGCGGTGTAATAGTGTACTATTGTAAATAATTTTTTACTTGAATATGCTTACTCTTTAGGTCTCTGTGGAGGTTTAAATACTCTTCAAACCACCAAGAAGCGGGTTAAAACGTCTCGCCACCTGGTTCGACGTGGTTCGAGGTAGTTATTGGTGGCCAAAAGTGGATGATGATAGTGCGCACCAGGGAAACATATATACGTGACATGGACATTGGTTTGTTTGCTGGTTTTTTTTTATGTTTTTGCTCTCAGTAAGTTAAATCAAGTTTCTTTTTCAAAAATAAAACCAAGAAGTGACAAAATTAAACATGATACCACCAAGGCATAGAACCAGGCAGGGTGTGGTAGGTGTGGTTAGGGTGTTGGGCTGTCAATCAGAAGGTCCAATGAAGTTACCAATGTGGGTCATTGAGCAAGACCCTTAACCCTCATTGCTCCAGGGATGCTTTGTAAGTCGCTTTGGATCAAACAGTCATGTGACCAAATGTAGTAGAAACCATTTTAGTTTCTGCAGGATAAAAGCTTAAGGCAAAATCCATCCATCCATTATCTTCTGCCTTATCCTCTACTAGGGTCGCGGGGGGGTTCCCCATTGAGAACTCAATTGACTTGATCCATTTTTTTTGGACTGTGGGAGGAAACCGAAGAACCCGGAGGACACCCATATGGACACGGGGAGAACATGGAAACTCCACCCAGATTGGGATTCGAACTTAGTGCTGAGAGGAGAACATGCCAACAACTAAGCCACCCCTTAAGGCAAAATAACAAATCTGAAGTGAATCCGAAGTAAATTTTTTCACCATCTGTAGTATATTTCTAAAAAATATACCTTTTAAATTAACCAGTGAAACAGATTCAGTAAATGAAATCTTTATATTTAGAGGCCGGGAGGCTGCACGGTAGCAGACGGGTCACCGGGAGTGGACCGTACCGCCGGATTTGCCCCTGCGTCGTCGGCCGCAGCCGACTGTTCGTGTAAAATATGCATCGGCTCGCCGGGCGCCGACAGCGCCGCGTGGAGACGGACGAGGCGGCTAAATGGGACGAAGTGGAAAGTTGGGTTGAATATTTCATGCTGACTAGATAATTCATATACAAAAGCGCGTTCATTTTCTCAGCCCATAATGCCGCGTCCGTTCTTCCGAAACTCCTGAAATATTCAAATTGCGTGCATCAAATATTTAAGGAGGGGTTTATATCTAATGAATTTCAGTTTAATTTGGCATGGCATAAAATCCATTTGTACAGCTTTTAATAAAGAATGCAATCCATGCAATTAGAATTATGAGCACAGCCTTCATCAGGGAAGTCCTGAGAGGATGGCAGTCGGAAAAATTATGCTAATGCTTTACGCTGAAAAAAAAAAAAAAAACACTTTGCATCAGGCGGATTCCGTCTCCCGCCTTCGTTCCGTCTCTCCGCCGAAGAATAAGGACCCGCGCGAAAAAGCCGGCCCTTAAGCCACGTTTCCGGGAGCGTGTTGATTCCATTGTTTGCGAGCGCTCGAGGACGTTGAACATATGCCAGCTGCGTTTACGGATGCAGCTTTGGAGAGTGACGATAATGCGGCTTTAAGTGTTGCTCTACAAAAGCGTGGCAATCTGCAGCGCCGCGTGGTGCTGTTTATAAATCACAGAACATCTTGTCAAGGCCGCGGATACGTTTCTTGTTCCAAAAAAAAACAAAAAAAAAAACAAGAAGGGACTAAATTAAATGTGATGCCACCAAGGCATAGAACCAGGGTGTGGTAGATCAGTGGTTAGGGTTCTGGGCTATTCAGAAGGTTGTGAGTTCAAATCCCAGGTCTAATGAAGATACCAATGTGGATCACTGAGCAGGACCCTTAACCCTCAGTGATCCACAGATGCCTTTGGATCAAACAGTCATGTGACCAAATGTAGTGACCATTTTAGTTTCCATCCATCCATTTTCTTCCGCTTTATCCTGTACTAGGGTTCCCCATGTCCATCCAGGGGAGAACGTTTCGGGCAGATACACTCAGGACAAGGGGGCAATCTATCACTGGGCACACACTCACTCACACAGACACACTCTATATGGGGCAATTTGGAGAACTCAATTGACCTTGATCCATGTTATTGGACTTCCATTGACCTAGGGTGACTAGTAGGGTTGGGGGGGGATTCCCTATGCCCATCCAGGGGAGAACGTTTCGGGTACTGGGCAGACACCCAAGACAGGATGCCAATCTATCACTGGACACACACTCACTCACACAGACACATTCTATATGTGGCAATTTGGAGAATTCAATTGACCTTGATCCATGTTTTTGGACTTCCATTGACCTTTGGTGACCTAGGGTGACTACTAGGTTTGCGGGGGGGGTTCCCCATGCCCATCCAGGAGAGAACGTTTCGGGTGCTGGGCAGATACACTCAGGACAGGACGCCGATCTATCACTTGGCATGTTTTGGACTGTGGGAGGAAACCGGAGAACCCGGAGGAAACTCACGCGGACACGGGCCGAACATGGAAACTCCACCCAGATTAGCATTTGAACCAGGAATCGGTTTGTTTACAAATCACCGAACATCTTGTCAAGGCCGCGGATCCTTTTTTTATTTATTTTTTTTTTATTTTTTTAATTTAAATATATTTTCCCTCCTCTCCCGTCTATCGTGTAGAATCGTGGATAAATCTCGAAACCTAAACGGCGAGAGCGGGAGAAGGTGAGCGCGGCGGTGCAGTTTATGTCATTATGACCTATGCCGCTCATTTGGAGTTTCTATTTATATCGGTTTTGGGATCGCGGAGATGCTCTGGGGTCTGTATGCAAATGCTGGCACGGGCAGAATGTGTTCATTAAAGAAAGAAAGTGAAGCAAACTCCCAATTTTGACCCGCGATTTCCCTTCAATAAGCTTCATTTGTAAAAGTGCAGCCGTTTAAAGTGCAGTTTTAATTAAACAGAATGCAAATGTGCTGCAATAATACACTGCATTTAATTGAAACGAATAGAAACAACCTGTGAACCTGTGCAGTAATTCGAAAGCTCGGATTCCACCAATCACACCCTCCCAAAACCTCCCTCCCTCCCTCCCTCCCTCATGACCCTACATGCAAGTTCAGGTAATTTATTTATAGAGCACTTTTTTTTTACAACCGTACATAATCACAACGCAGCTTTACAGAGTTATAAACCTTTAAAACCCTAAAGTGCGAGATGAAGCGGTGGGGGACTTGTCCTCCTTCAGCATCAACAGTGTAGGACAGCCATGTACAGAGTGTGTGGTGATCATGTGACCCGTATTTAACAATTGGAAACTAGAAGTCCATTGAGGGCGTCCTGCAGGACCGCCAGTCCTACCCAACCTCCCGACCCTACCCCTAACCCTCTCTCCTTACCCTACCCCTGCATCCCGATCCTACCACTCCCTTCCGACCCGATCCCACCCTTCCACCCTACACTGCCCTCCCTACAAGCCTGCTCCCCGAACCTATTCCGCCCTCCCTCCTGACCCTGTCCTGCAACCCAATGGCGCCCAACCAACATACACCCTTCCGAACCCCATCCCACCTTATCCTCCCGACCCAATCCCACCCTTCCTCCCTTCACCGGCCTCACTCCAACCCTGCTCTCCGAACCTATCGCACCCTCCATCCCAACCCCGCCCTCTGATCTGATCCCACCCAACCACCCTACCCTACTCTAACAACCCTACCAATGCCTTCCGACCCGACCCAACCCCGCCCTTCACTGCCCGAATCCAGTACCACTCAACCAAATATTAGCCCCTCCCAACCCAATCTCACCATCCCTCTGTCCCTAGCTCTCAACCCAATCTCAAGACCCTCCCTGCCAACCCAAACTCACGCTTTCACCCTTCACTCAACCCAAATCCTATCCTCCCTCCTAATCCCATCCCCACCTTACCACCCTAACCCCCCCTTCACACACACCCAATCCTGTGGTGACACAATTGGCTGTGTCTGATGAGTGGGAGACTACATTAGGGATTACTTCTTTACAACCACTCAATGTTTAAAGGCACAGCACTGTTCCAGAGTACAATTGAATGGGAAGGGAAATGGTGGGGTGTAAGTAACGGCATTACTGGAGTCTATCCCGGCACTTGCTTATCCTCAACAAAAACATTCATGGAACACTTTGGTTTTTTGCTCCTGTTTTTATGAGCTGTGTAACGTCAGGTGACCAAACACCACGGACCGGCCATCAGTTCACGTAGAGTCGGATCCCACCGACCCAGGATCATTTCATACCCACCGACCCAGGATCATTTCATTCTTTTATTCATTCTCCTAAAAGAGACACGAATAATGAGGAGCTTCCCCAAACAAAGAACCTCGAGAACCAACTGGAGCTCTCCTTGCCGTGAGGCGACGGATCTGTCCCACGGATAAACATCGCAGAGCGTTCTGGAATGCATTTGACGTCTCTTGAACGTTTGTAACAATTAACCGAGCGCGGCGATATCAAAGTCGTTTATTTCTCTAAACGCTTAAATAAGGCACAAATCAAAACCGCCGGCAATTTTAATCGCACCACGGACTGTGTTTCCATTCTACCTGTTACATGAGACCGAATGTTTACACAGCGCCCTGTTCCGAACCTCGTTGGGGGATGCGGCGTAAGTGGAGTGGATGTGGTGTAAGTGTTAACTACTGTAAGCCACCTCCATCTGTTAAAGTGAGGACGCGAGGTTGTGGGCGAGGGCCCAGCGCTGATCAAGCACTTTTCCCCCGACCTGCTAAGCTCATCTCCACCGGCGGCTTATCCTCTCCCACTACGACAGGCGGCCATTCTCCTCCGGACTCCGTAGGTGGCGTCCAACTTTTGAGTCATGGCGTTAATGGAAATGGCATCTGGAAGTCCTTTCTGTTGCTTGCCTTCTCTCTAAACCCACGCTGAGCTTGCACATGAATGGCTGTTCTATTTCCACGGGCCCCGGCCCCTCGACATGTGCGCGGGGCTGATGGGATAAACAGGTTCGCTCCGGACCAGCGGCCTATTTGGAAATTCAGACGGTGAGGTCATGCGAGAGAAAGTTGTCTTGTCCTGCACTTTCTCGCGGCGCGCGAGCTGACATCAGCCCAGAGCCCTGGTCCGTCGCAATAACTCAGCGCTTGACAACGTGCCGGGCCGGGTCCGCCGGGACGGATCGGGTTCTTTAATTCGAAAAGCATGTCGAGGCGATTGCAAAAGACCTGCTTAATAAACACGTCGCCGAGCAATTCTGATATGAAACATTGAGATCGGACGTCGGAGCGCACCGGGTCGTCCTCCAGAGCCTTGCACAATCAAATACTCATCCAGCTCTCGGGCAGGTCTCCGATGACATCACGGAGGGGGCCCCCGGGGTGATGTTAAGCAGATATTAAGGTTGACCTATGTTAACCACAAACACAGTATGGGAGTCCCGTGTGAATTCGGTGATTCAGTATTCAGGTGCCTTTTCATAAAAAAAACACTATAACAATATAATATAATAAAATACAATATCATTTTTATTGACAACAAGTTACAGCTGTGTTGATGTCAGTGACATCAGAGGTTCCAGATTTGGATTTTTTTTTCTTCTTTATTATTTATTATTATTATTATTATTCACATGGTGGGGTGGGGTGGGGGGTGGGAGTTCCTCATGCCCATACAGGGAAGAACGTTTTGCGTTGGACAGACACACCCAGGACAAGGGTGCCGGTCTATCACTGGGCACACATTATATTAGAGCAGCCAATTCACCTTGAATCCATGTTTATTGACTGTGGGAGGAAACCCACACCCAGATTGGGATTCGAACCTGGATCCTCAGTGCTGAGAAGCAGGCGTGCCAACCACTAAGCCACTTTTTCACCTTATTATTATTATTATTATTATTATTAATATACTTACATACATTAATCTCCTATACTTGGTATTTACTTAATTACATTTAGGGCACTGGGCAATCTATCGCTCACTCACACAAACACACACACACTGTATATAGGGACAATTTAGAGCACCTTGAATTAATTATTATTTTTTTTTTTATTATTATTATTATTATTATTATTATTATTATTAATATACTTACATACATCAATCTCCTATACTTGGTAGGGGGCAATTTGGGCACTGGGCAATCTATCACCATGACCCATGACAGGGTGCTATATATATATATATATATATATATATATATATATATATATATATATGGCTTAGTGGTTTAGCATGTTCGCCTCTCAGCACTAGGGATTTCCGGTTCGAATCCCCATCTGGGTGGAGTTTCCATGTTCTCCCCGTGTCTGCCTGGGTTTCCTCCGGGTTCTCCGGTTTCCTCCCATGGTCCAAAAACATGGAACAAATCAATTGAGTTCTCCAAATTGTCCCATATAGAGTGTGTATGTGTGCGTGTCTGTGTGAGTGAGTGTGTGCCCAGCGATAGATTGGCGCCCTGTCCTGGGTGTTTCTGCCCAGCGCCTGAAACGTTCTCCCCTGGATGGGCATGGGCAACCCCCCCGCAACCCTAATAGAGGATAAAGCGGAGGATAATGAATGAATGAATATATATATAAGAGCAGTAGGACATATCTGAACTCTAATTGGTTACTCAGGACCATCGTCCATTAACCAATCAGTGCGCATTCATCCTAGGCTCTTAATCATTTCACACACTATTATAATTTAATACATACGTCTTCGACGATTGGGGCCGGTGCTGATTCGTCACGGGTTCGAAGTCGGCGCCTGTTTGTTGAGCCTGACCCGGATTGACGGCGGCGATGCATAAATCCCGATCTTAAAAATCCCTGCCTCCGTATGATAAACGTCAACAAAGGGATTACGGGGAGTCGGGGGGTCTGTTCCGCGGGCCCGTCGCAAACACCGTCCCCCGGAGAGCGCTAATACTTTACAGACGAATGTTAAAGATTTACAGTGTATGAACATCCAGCTGCATTTCCCCGCACCTCTCATTTGGATCCAGTTGACACGTCGCGGCTTCGCGTTGCTCTGAACGCTAATGAAAAGCGCTGGCTGGATGTTATTGTGTGGAATGACCTCACGATTTATTATACCACTGTGAGCAATCGTGTGTGAGTCAGTGTGGATGAATATATATATATATTTATTTGTATATATATATTTATATACATGCGTGGTGGCAGTGCCACTTAAAAACCTCGCTGCATATCGATTGTAAACCGGACAAATCGTTCTTTTTATCAATCCTGACTACGCTCATCCTTCTACATGCTAAATAATAAATACGCTCATCCGTCATTGCTTCCAAGTATTTACCGCCGCCGTCCCCTCAGCCGACGTAAAGCGGCCCGGGCCTCGGATTCCGCCTGCCAGGAAAATTACACCTAGCGTCCAATGAAGACTGGTACTTGGTGGCACGAGGACCAATAAAGAGTCTGACTCATTGATTTCGATGACGTCCGATCCACTTTATTGATCGTCCGGCTCTCCCGACGGCCTCTCGCCGCATTTTCCTATTACGCCATTGGCAGATGATGCGCAGCCGCAGAGGGCGGACGGCGGAAACCCTGTTAATTCGAACCTGTTTATAGACGTCGGGACGTTAACCGCGTGCCGATATCGGCGAGAAATCCATTATTAATTCTAAGTCAAGCTTAATGGACCTGAAAGGCTAACGATCAGCGTTTAATCGACGTGAAGACTGGAAAGATAACCGTTTGATTCTGAATATTTAATATTTAAAAAAAAAAAAGGGTAGCTAAAAAGGTATTTGTCCTTCATTGCACTTTTCCTCCTCGTTCTCCATTAGAAGGACTAAATAATAGATTTGTACGGAATTCCGAGCGCTTGGCCGTGAACATATGCATGAGGAGGTGGAAATGGCGGCGCATATATTATGCGAGGAGCTGGAAGGATTAACGGCAGTGTTTTAAATTCTAAGCTTTAAATAAAGCATTGCATTTGTTTTTGGGAGAACGTGTTGGGTGTTGGGCGCTGGGCACCCAATTTACTCATTTACTCCCTATATAGGGGCAATTTAAAGCAGCCAATTCACATTAATGGCAGCAAGGTGGCTTAGTGTTTAGTAGTTCATCTCTCAGTGCTGGGGATCCAAGTTCGAATCCCGATCTGAGTGGAGTTTTCATGTTCTCCGCAGGTCTGCGTGGATTTCCTTTGGGTTCTTTGGTTTTTCTCCCACAGTCCAAAAGTATGGATACAAGGTAAAGTCAAGCCTTGTGTTCTGAAGGTCCCCGGTTCGATTCCCGGTCCCAACAAGTGCCTAGCGCTCTGCCGAGAACTCGAAATGTTCTCCCTTTGATGGTTCCCATGCTTTTTTACTGTGGGAGGAAACTGAAGAACCTGACGGGAACCTGGATCCCCAGGGCTGAGAGGTAACCGGTACCAGGAGGACCAGGAGTAAACCCACTCAGGCACAGGGAGGACATGCATCCTTTGTTGGCCCCAACCGGGAATCAAACCCAGTCAAATAGAAATATCTGCTGCACAACTTTGCCGCAGAGACCAAACATCATGGGTTGGTAAGAACCAAAATATCAGGGTTTTGTGTGCTGCTGTCACTTTGGCATTTTCTTCAGGGTGGTCCACTATACAGCACTGATTAATAGCTTTAAGACAATGCACTATTGCACAGTAACTCCTATTACAGTGGGGCATTTGGCAGATGGGTTTATCCAAAGTGACTCCATGCGTCCTATTAGATCGGTTGGGGTCAGAACACAGGGTCAGCAATGATACAGCATCACTGGAGCATTAAAGGTTAAGGGCCTTGCTCAAGGGCCCACAGCTTTGGGTCTGAACTTCCAATCTTCAGAGTGATAGCCCAACACTCCTACCACTGAACTCCAAGACCTTCAATAAAAGCACTACATTATTAATAATTAAGTGTGTAACAATTAATTTGAGGCGTTCGTGTGCAGTTTATGGCTTAAAAGACTCGAATGAATTGCAATGTCGCCTGTAAAACTGAGGAACGTCTCGTAAAATGCTTCCCAAACATACCGTCTGCCTCTACCTGTCTCAGGGAGTCACCCTGGGAGCAGAAGTGCCTCCGAAATAGTTCGCAACTGACAATAAATAAAGTTAACCCGCATGACATCGTGCCCCAAAGTCTACAAATGTCAGCCGGCTGCTATTTCTGTTTATTTGTAGCTATTCTTATTTATTTATTTCTTGCTAGCATGGCAATGGCAGCGGAACAAGGCTGGGCTTCTCTACAAAAGGTTGCTGAAAATGGCACAGCCCAGCCAAAGGGAATCGGTAGGCAGGGACGAGCCGGCAAGTCCATGCTTCGCTTCGGCTTCCCGGAGTTCGTGCTGAAAGGAGAACGCTAGGAACGCTACGAGGCGTCCATTAATTCTGGGCCAGGAGATGTCGAGGAGCAAAGACATACTTTAGAACTTCCTGCCTTTCTTTCCCTCGCTGAATCCGATGCCAGTCATTCAGAAGGCAGCCTCCATCGCTGCCATGCATGTCACTGATGCATATATCCACGATCCGGGCCAAGCAAACAAGCTAAATGCTAGCCTGCTCATTCCCTCGGGGGGGCCTTGCCAGATAATCTCAGAATTAATTCTATTTGGAATTGTTAAAATAGGAAAGGTTAGGTGTCGGAGTTGGAGAACCCACTCCTTCGTTAATGAACACATACCTCGCCTTCCTGGCTGTGTCCTTGGACTGTCGTCTCCAACCTTTTGAAGCTGTATCTGATTATCCAGGCAGCAATTAATCATAATTAAGCCCGACTTGGTGCAGTGAAGGGAAGGTAGCCTCAGACCTGGCATGATTCCTGATCAGTTCACGGCTTTTATTAATTAATTTTTTATATCCTGAGGCTACCGGCTGCCTTGGCGGCTTCTGTAAAACCGCAGTGGGCGAGGGCCGCCGACGAGGGAGCCCGGACAGATCTGGAGTGGCCGTCCGTCTTCTCGTCACCTCTGATTTCATTACAGACCTAAAGATCGACTGTTGAAAAGGTCTTTCCGGGCTTCGTTTGGAGCGTAGTGGGCGCCGACTGGACGTCCTTCGCCTTCGTTCATTTCGTTTCCCCGACAGAAAGCCCGGCCAAAATCCCTGGCGCTGTGGCCGAGGCCTACGAGCATAACGGGTTGCCCCTTTGGCCGTGGTTTGGTGTTGTGTTTTATGGCCGAGCTACTGAAGGAATGGTTGAGAAACGAGGTGTGTCCGAACGAACTCGACCAGGCGGCGGAAAATGGCACGGGCTAACGGCTGCCTCGGCGGCTTCCGTAAAATCGCAGTGGCTTCCGAGGGCCGCCGACGAGGGAGCCCGGACGGATGCGGAGTGGCCGTACGTCTTCTCGCCACCTCCGAGTTTGTTACAGGCCTAAATCCCGACCATTAAAAAAGGACTTTCCGGGCTTCGTTTGGAGCGTAGTGGGCGCCAAATGGACGTCGTTGGCCTTCGTTCATTTCGTTTCCCCGACAGGAAGCCCGGCCAAAATCCCTGGCGCTGTGGCCGAGCCCTACGAGCGTAACTGGTTGCCCTGTTGGCTGAGGTTTGGTGTTGTGTTTGGGAATGGTTGAGAAACGAGGTGGATCCCAACGAACTGGGCCAGGCGGCGGAAAACGGCCCGAGCGCGGCCCGGGAACGCTTGTTAAAAATTATGGCAAGTAATACATTGCAGGGGAAGGTTAAGGTTAAGATGCGTGTACCGGTGCTCTTCCTCTCCGCGAGCGCTCTCATGTGATTTCCAGATGGCTCATGTTTTCCTGGTCAAAAGGTTTCGGAGAGGAGGTCTGGCGGGCCGGCCCTACGCTAATGTATTTTTCTTTCCTTTTTCGCAGGCAGTTTATTATTAGAATGTGCTTTCATTGCATCGGTGGGTTGGAGACCGATGTTCATGCATGAGTGCATGTGTGTGTGTGTGTATGTGTGTGGGTCTGTATTGAAGAGAGCAGAGATTAATGTATGGGTCAGCTGTATCTCTGGTCCCCTTAGACAGGGACTGAAACCCTGCCAGATCGTGCCAGAGGTCAGCTGAGTGTCTCTCTCTCACTCTCTCTCTCTCTCTCTCTCTCTCACTCTCTCTTCTCGAGCATTTCTCCTCCCTCTCCACCTCCAGCAATCAAACTGTCACACTTTTTCCGATGGCAATATTTTTCCCCAACAGTTCCTATTTAGCCTCCACTTGACTCGGGTCAAAGTCATCGACGCTATCGGTTATTAAACGACAAGAGGCGCACGGTATCTACTGACCCGGCCATGTATACACTCAACAGCCACTTTATTAGGACCAGCGCTTCGTGGCACTTTAACAACGCTGGGAACGTTCTGCTGAGAATCGGGATCGCGAGTAAAACAACAAGGACTAGCTGCAGGATTTACCCGCTGCGGGATTCAGGGAGTCGGATGGGAATGACTCTGGCGTTGACTCCAGGTCAACCCATCGGCCAGGAATCAAATCAAATCGAAGTGAATCAAATCAAGTTGAGTCGTCACATGCGTAGAGCCAGCAGTGAAACTCTTTTTTCACACATCTGCACAATAAAGTCGGAAAAGTCAAAATTTTTTAATTACAATTACAAATTAGATGGGCAAAAAAAAAAAGTTGAGTTTGCATGTTCTCCCCGTGTCCGTGTGGGTTTCCTCCGGGTTCTCCAGTTTCCTTCCACAGTCCAAAAACGTGGATCAAGGTGAACTGAATTCTCCAAATTGCCCCATATAGAGTTTGTTTGTGTGCCCAGTGATTGGTGTCCTGTCCTGGGCGCCCGAAACGTTCTCCCCTGGATGGGCATGGGGAACCCCCTCTCCGACCCTAGTAGAGGGTGAAGCGGTAAAGTTGTTTGCATTATGAAGGTGTTGTAGGTGGGATTTGGGTCCACTTGGTCCTGGTTAATAGCTGTTGGGAAGCCATTGGTTTGCCTTCAGGGAACGAAAACGCCGTCCTGAAGGCAATCGAGTGAAACATGTGTTGCTAGGACGACTACCCCTAGCCAGGAGTGGATTTCTAGAATTTGGAGTCTCACCAACAACCCCAAGCAGAGTCTCCAAGACATTCCATCATCCGTAACGCCATCACATTGATAAACGAGGCTCTGCTCTTGCACTTGGTCCTGCGATAAATAAATAAACAGTCACTGTTTGGACGTTCATGCGTTAGGATCGATGAGCTGAGGTCCCTGCGACATCGGGCGCCATAAACCGCCCAACATGCATCTTGATTTAGGGCGTGTAGCATAAGTGTGTAGGTAAGTGCCAGAAACGTACCCGAACATGCCTCATTTTCAGACCGCCACGCCCAAGCAACTCACAAGCAACATTGCTATTTAAACTACGCAGAAGGAAAGCAGGAAAGTAGACTGTAAGCGGTATGATCGTCTGACAAAAATGATCTACGTACATAAAAGGACCGCACCAAAAGCCCAGGGATTTTTAGAGGAGGCCTCCCCTGTATGTTTACGAGATGCAGCGACTCGATGCATACATAAGTGGATAAATAAATTAGCAATCCAATCTACTCTATTATTTATTGACTAGCGGTGATTAAAAGCAAATTAACAGCAGGCTGTAGCTTTTCAGACTAATGAGGTTAATCAGACTTACAATTGTTCTGCAGTCAATATTTGGATAGCGCTCCTGCTGAATCAAGGGCTTTCTCGTTTTTTTTTTTTTTTTCCCGAGGTCCAGAGGTCGTCCGGCATCGCATTACAACTTTATAAATAATCGGCGCAGAAATCCGCCGGCGCTGGATCGATTTCCAAACGCGAGGTATTTGCACGTCGTTGTCTCCGACTCTGAAAATTACCCGGCGATTAGTCGCACCTCGCCGAATTCCCCGGAGACGTGACATTTGCAACGTGCAACATGAACCGCCTGCTACGGCGAGAAATGGAAATTTGAACGACATGCAAAACAGCCACTCACAAGCTTGCATTGTCGTCTAGCACCATTATTTACCACCAGAAATCAGAATCGCGTGGTTAACTGGTAAATAACTAAACATCGAGACGGCGCATGGAGGTGGCATTTGGTGGACCCAAGCAAAAGACCCCACCGACCACATATCACTTACTTAAATTAAGAATTTTTTGCGGAATAAAATTTAGAACGCCAAAAACCAAACATACTTCACAAACAACCTATAAAGAGTGCAGGTTGTTTAATAATTGTATGAAATTAGTGGGAGGGGCCTTCTTGAAAAGGATTTCCATACCTGTGTCATTGTCTGGAGGCCCCAGGCCAGCTTGGGGCCCTAGGCAATGGGTTGGTTTGCTTGCCCTGTTGTTGCCCTGTCAAGAACCCGTACGCGAATAAACTTTTTTTTGATAAAGATGCTGCGATCCCTCTCCTGTTTTCTACTTTAGGTTCAAGCAGAAGGTGGACAAACAGCCGTCGCTCATGGGGCTTGGTGGAACGCCCTCAACGGAGGCTCAGCTAATACCCCGTGTGCACCTGTATGGAAAGGGGCGGGACGTCCAAGGCGGAGAGTTTGCAGCGGCAACAGGAATGAAGCTTAAAGTGAGAAAGCCAGTCTCACCGTGATTTAAGCTTAACTTAGTTAAGCTATCAGTATCGCCCCCAACCTGTAAGTGGAGCGTCTGCGGCTGCGACAACCTCGAAAAACGATTCCATTTATCCAGAACCGACGACCGGAGCTCCCGGCTTCATGTTCGGCAAATAAGCATGTCATTCCACATCGCTCACCACATGACCGTCCCTCCCCAGACCCCCGGACATGGATCCCTAATTACGTCTGTACTCATTACCCCAACATGCGACGAGCGATGACACATTTCCCCGGTAATTTCCGAATCCGGACCCGAACACGAAAAGTGAGTAACGGCACTTGACGGCCTGACGGGGCGTCGCGCTACGCTTTAGGTCTGTCCTGACACTCCTCCGTCCTCTATTACTCCATTAATTCCCTCCGTCTGTCAGGCTCCCTATGTCAGCGGCCTGCAGGGACGGCTCCGGCACGCCGCCCCGCCCCGCCCCGCCCGGATCGTCCTCTGCCTAACCTGACCGCGGGACGACTTTGCTCAGGCAACGAGGACAGCGAATTAACGGCGAGGCGCCACGCAGCCGGAGCCTGTGATCTTAATGAGGGATGACCCGGAGAAATAGACCATAATTATCCCTATTATTACAATCTTTTTAGCTGGAGAATATAAAAGGCTCATTATTGTTCTTTTCGAATTGCTCATTATGATTATTTTTCGAGCCTGCAGCCCTTTTTAGGCCCGAAAAAAGAGGGAAGGTTGAGAACGGAGGGGTGGTGTGTGTGTTGGGGGGGGGGGGGTGTGTGATTTGTTAATACCAGGCCGTGGTGTGGACTCCCGGATTCTGAATTGGTTTTTATTCTCCCTGGCTCGCCCTGGCTCCTCGTCCCGCCTGGATATCCCTGGGCCTTTCTTTAATTTTTCAGGGACGCCGGTCTATTAGCGGCTCAGGTCGAGGTGCAGGGGGCTTTTCTTTATTTATTTTATTCTTATTTAAATATGTATTTCTTCAAATGAGCAAAGCTAATACGCCGAGTCGCCGGGTTTGATTACGGCGAGCGTCCACCTCCACCTCCACGTCGCTCCGCTGTACGCCGCCACTCCGAAAAGCGATCCGTCATTACTCGAAAGCCGTAATTACTTCAAAATAAATACATTCTCGCCTCCGAGCGCCACCTGAATCAGAGGAAATGATGTTTATATGGCTACGAATTGAGTGGAATGACCCCAGTGATTTATTTTTTTTTTTTTTTGCTGCCAAAGCGGTAATATGAAGTGTCAAAAATTGGAACAGGCTTGCCTCGCCTATTGTTGGGCACCTCCTTAATTTGGCCCATTCCGGAACGTGTGATATTTGTAATTGTGTCTGTCAATCCATCTCAATATGCTGTCAGCCATTTGACACTCTCCATAAACGGCATGCGTCGGGACTGAGTGATGTTTTTTATTTGGAACAGTGAAAGGTTTATGAATTTCTCTCCGACTCATAATGGGGCAATTTCATAACATGAATATACAACAACAACACAGCGTCGACGCTATGATTCCATCAGCGTGGCTCTATGCCGGCGTCTGGAAGCGTGTCCTTCACACCGTCCGGCACCTTCGGTCAAGTGCGTAAGGAAAGATGGAGGATGTGGAAGCAATCCTACATCATAATGTCGTTAAAAGGTTCCAACCTCACGATGAACCTTGCCAATTTTTTTGGGGTCTTGATGTTGACTGTCAAGTTTAAGTTCAAGTAATTCAATTATAGAGTGCTTTTTACAATCGTACATCGTCGATTGGGGGGGGGGTAATGGTACCAACAAATCAAGACACCAACGCTTCCAATGCCACTTTCCAACCACCTGAGGTCTCGCTGCTAACCCAATCTGCATTCTAAGCCTGCCTCCCGTCTACAGGCCCCGCCCATCATGCCCTCACGCAACACCTGGCTCCACGGTGGCTCCACCCTCAGCGTCCTTCTGTCAAAATAACTCTTATCCCTGCTCTGTCATGAATCTGTCCTCTGTAACTACGTCTTCAAAACGTTCCACTTGTCCCGTTACCCCCACTAACCGCATTCCTAGTCTTTGTCATCCTCATCACCCCTAAAGAGAATCACACTATCTTTATAATACATACATCAGGGTGCCAATTCATCCCTGCATATATTAAAATGTGTCCATCCATCCATCCATTATCTTCCACTTTATCCTCTACTAGGGTGGCGGGGGGGTTCCCCATGCCCATCCAGGGGAGAACATCTTGGGCGCTGGGTAGATACACCCAGGACAGGGCGCCAATCTATCTCTGGTCACCCACTCACTCACACAGACACACTCTATATGGGGCAATTTGGAGAATTCAATTGACCTTGGTCCATGTTTTTGGACTGTGGGAGGAAACCGGAGAACCCGGAGGAAACCCATGCAGACACAGGTAGAACATGGAAGCTCCACCCAGATTGGGATTCGAACCGTGCCGTCCATTTATATACAGTATTTATTTTTCTTTATTTATTTTTCCAGTTCCTGGCTTGTTTCCGGCGCAAAGTTCTGTAAGCCTCCATTAGGGCAATATTTTTTGTTTCTTATCCCGCCCTTTTTGTATTTTTGTGGTAAGAGGTGCAGGATCAATAAACAGCAACAAATTGAATTCTCAAGCAAAGTTTGGAGAGAAAACAGGGGCCTCCTCCCAAACCGTCCACCGGTCTCCCTCATAATAATACTTGTTATTGTGCCTTTCAGACAAGAGGTGAGACTCTCAGGGGTCTTTTGTTGCTGTTATTTCGCCGAGGTCGAGCAGATTTGGCCTAAGCTTGGCCCCGCAAGAAAAATAAATAAATAAAGAGGCCTTCCCGGAGACCGCGCTGCATTCTAAGCTACGCCGCTCCTGAAATCCACAGTAGCTGTTTGCCCAAGTGCCAAAATAATCAAGTTTTGCCTGCATGGAAGGCTATGAAAGAATATTAACTGTGGGAATAACCTGCTGTGACATGTGTCGCCAGCATACCAGATCAAATGAGAGCTCATTCAAAAGACTTTCTCCAGGTAGATATATTGGCTGGGGAGACGGAGGCATGATGAGGCTGACTCAATCATTATTACTTTGATGTAGGAGGGGTCCCTGCCATCATGGCTCTGGGTGTAACTACAGTGATTCGTTTTTCGGCTTCCTCCCATCACCTCCTCGACATTATTTTCCTCTTTTTCATCTCTCGTTGCTTCACCATCACTTTGATGCGTTTAGCAGTTCCTGATGGTTGAAGCAGGTTCTGCCATTTCTTTTATTTTTTTTTAGAACAAAGGGTCATATATTGGGGATCTTTAGCGAGGCACCGACTGTAAACCTCTAAATGCATATACTAATTACCTTAATTTGCTTAAAATTGGGACTCGAACGCAATCTGGGTGGAGTTTCCGCGTGGGTTTCTCCGGGTTTCCTCCCACAGTCCAAAAAACATGGATCAAGGTCAATTGAGTTCTCCAAATTGCCCCATATAGAGTGTGTTTTTGTGTGAGTGTGTTCAGTGAAAGATTGCCCCCTGTCCTGGGTGTTTCTGCCCAGCGCCTGCGACGTTCTCCCCTGGATGGGCATGGGAAACCAATGGCGGGTCCGTCGCCGAGATAGTGATGCGCCAGAAATCTTCGCTTGGCTTTTACATGTTGCATGGTTGTTGGCGCCAGATGGGTTGATCTATGTGTTTCCATTACTGTTAATTGTTTTTAAATTGTTTTCCACCTCTTGAATTTTTAAGAATGGCCTTATAAAGATTCAAAAGCTCTAATAACTCTAATAAACAAACCGCGTGCTGCGTCTCATTAAAATATTAGCCGAGAGCAAAGAGAAAAACAACTCAGTATTAATACAGCACCTTTATTGTAGAGCTAATTAAGACCATCATTATTTCAATATTGTTTAATCACTTTAGAGGAGGAGCCAATAATGGGAGGAACCAATAATGGGAGGAGCCAATAAATCGTGATACTTAATTAGGTTGTACAACTGCAAAAAAAAAACCCGTTAATTATGAAAATCTTGTATTTATTCATATTGTGATGGAGATTAAGTCTTATTTATAAGTGTTTGCATAATATGTACATGCTTGAGTACACACACACACACACACACACACACACAGACAATCACACACACACTTCACCAGGTCTGTCACGGTTCCCAATCTGTACTTATTATTAACTTTAACGAAGTGTCCTCGCCGAGCTGCCGTTGAATTCCGGACATCAGAGTGATCCGAGTCAACAGCTTTTAATTATAAGCGAATTAAACTCTCCCTTCCTGAAAGTACACTTAATTATACGAGGAGCACTCGCCGGATCCCTCACCCGTTACCCCGGGGCCTGTCCCTGTCGCTGCGGATCGATGGCACGTAAGCAGACGTAGTTAACTTGCACGTCGCCTTGTTTTAAATAAAACCATAAAAACTGAAGTAGAACGTGAAGCCTGTCTTCATAATGTCAGCCTTCCAGGTGCCTCTCCTCCTCGAGCACCGATGGTTCTCCCATCAGTCTGGCTGTAAAAAAAAAAGGGTCCGGCTATGTAATGAAGCCGGCTCTAATAAGGTGCTTATGTTTTATTCTGATCTATTAGAGACCTCGGGCGAGGCGCTGCACTACGGAATGACTTTTACAGCGTTCTCCTTCTTGCCGGCGCTGTTCGTGGGTCGAGATGACGGCATATGGGCCAACCGTTTCTGACAAGGTTAACACCCCCAGTCCTTTCCCACCGCTCTGGAGAGAGCGAATGGGGCCTGCTATATATTTCCCAACACCCACAAACCCCTGACCCTACAATCACAGTCGTACTTAGGCAACGGCCGGGTTCTACAGATGGTGCTGGAAAAATAATAAATCATCCATCACTTAAGAACATGAACCAGAAAGCCGGTACTTATGAAGGAATGAGGGGATTTTACGGGGCGTGGATTCTGATTGGTCGATCGCAGCATTCCGCAGTTTGCTCGTTCAATATTAAGGAGCACTGCGATGCTGTGCAACACACTGAATTTATTTTTATAAGTTTAACATGAAGTCTTTACACAGACATACAGTTAACACAGGCGAGCCACAGGTGAGAGCCATTACCTCACATACAGGATATCTCTGGTTTCACCTCATTATAGTATGATGAGGGTTAAGGGTCTTGCTATATTGATCAAACAATATTGACATAATGATCGTCTTAATTAGCTCTACATTTAAGGTGCTGTATTAATACTAAGTAGTTTTTGAGATGCTACACACGACTTTGTTTTAGTTATTAGAGCTTTTTAATCTTTATTAGACCAATCTAAAAATACTTGAGGCTGAAACAATCAAAAAAAAAAAAAACAGTAATAGAAACACACAGATCAACCCATCTGGCGCCAACAACCGTGCAACATGCAGTTAACACAAGCAAGCCACAGGTGAGGGCCATTACCTCACATAGTATGATCAGGGTTAAGGGTCTTGCTATATTGATCAAACAATATTGAAATAATGATCATATTAATTAGCTCCAAATTAAATGTGCTGTATTAATACTAAGTTGTTTTTCTCTTTGCTCTCGGCTAATATGTAAATGAGATGCTGCACACGACTTTGTTTGAGTTATTAGAGATTTTTAATATTCATAAGACCATTCGTAAAAATTATAAAGACTGAAACAAAAAAGACAGTAATAGAAACACACAGATCAGCCCGTCTGGCGCCAACAACCGTGCAACATGCAGTTGAGCCATTACCTCACATACATCTCCGGTTTCACCTTATTATAGTTTGATGAGGGTTAAGGGTCTTCCTTAAAAACCCACAGGGGCAATTTTTTAAATAATTATAGACCCCAAGCCTTCAGACTGACAGCCGCCACGCCCTTCCTTATATGGGATGCTGCTTAATTATTATTTTAAAGACAATTTAAGGTAAATTGGCTGCTCCAAATTGCCCCATATAGTGTCTGTGTAATTGAGTGTGTACCCAGCGATGAATTGGCACCCTGTCCAACGCCCGAAACTTTCTCCCCTGGATGGGCACGGAGAACACTTGAAATGCCGAAGACGGAGTCGGGATAACCTTCCAAGAAACAGCATTAAATCCACTAAGGCGTGTTTGGAGTTTTCTCATGTCCCATCAATGTTCTTATGAAAGTTTTATCTGTTTGAGCTCTGAATTTTTCACTCCCCCCCCACCCTTCCCCACTCGCCCCCCCCACCCCCCATCTCCCAAACTCCTATCCCCCTCTGGAACAAGCCCCATCGATGTTCTCCTTCTCTCTCACACGGAGTAAAATGTTGATAAATATTTCAGACCGATCTCAGACAGGTTACACACCGATGTCCAAATCTCATATAAAAGTAAACCATAGAAGTAAATATATAAATAATATACAGCTGTAAGAGAAATAAAAGTTCCCTGAACTCTTAAAAAAAGTCAAAAATCCTCGATAAATAAATAAATAAATAAATAAATAACGATAAAGTCAAATCTATGGCTATATATCTTTGGCCACGCCCCTTATGGCTCCATCCTCTATGTCCTCCACTTACCACATAGATGGACTTTGTAGTTCTACGATTACAGACTGTAGTCCATCTGTGTCCTTTGTTGTTGTTAGCCCCCTGTTGGTTCTCAGGAGCATCACAGAACAGGTATCATTTGGGTGGTGGATTGTTTATCGTCAGGTCTGCAGTGACACTAATGTGGTGAGGGGGGGTTCTAGTGCAGCAGGGCTGCTGTAGTTTCATTTAAACACCTCAGTGACACTGCTGGGATAGGCCTAATGCCTCCCGCACCCTTGTGACCCCGTTTAGGATGCGTGCATGAATTAGTTTAGCGATAACTCATTTATTAAATGCATTTATTTAGTTCTGGTCGTGTACCGTTTGTACCCCGTGCATCACCAGCACAGGTCAGGTTCTGCCGGGCCCCGGGTTCCGCGATGCGAGCGCCTCATCCCGCCCTCCGACCGCTCCTCTGATTCGTTGTTAAAGCGTGGCCCAGGTGGCATGTGAGCGCTGCACTGATCTGCCGTCTCGCGTCCTCTGGTTCTCCTCCCCGGGAGTCTTCGGCTTTCCGACCGCTTTCTCCGCTCTCTTTGAAATGCAGACTCAAAGTGAACTCGGGGGCCCGACGGGGCTCCGGTGGCTCCCTCCATCCCCGGCAGGGCTGCGGGCTCCGGGCCCCTGAGATGCGGCTCACGGCCGTCCTCTGTCTGTTCCTGGCGGGAGTTCAGAGATGATAAATATCTAATTTCCGCACAAAACAAATAGTTCAGTGGCGACGGCGTGTCGGGCTGTGGGGTGAACGGCGGCGTGGTGGGAAGTGTGTGATGGTGTCAGCTGGACGGAGGGACACGGAGAGCGAGGGACGGGATGATGATGCTCGCCCGCCGCATTCGGAAAGGAACAGAAGAAGAGACAAAGGCCGCGGACGGGAAAAAGAAAAAAGCGTTTTGATGTTAATACGCTCGGCTCGGTCAGAGGCGCCGGGCACGACGGCGAAGCCCCGAGACCCGTGTGATCCGGATGCTCCGGCCAGAATATTAAACACTCGTGAAGAATCTCATTAAAGTTGTGTTGAAAGCTTAAAAAAAAACACCAAAGTGCAGAACTTTTTATTTACAGTCATAATTTGAATTTAAAATCTTTTTATTTAGTTAGTATTTTATATAACGTTCGGTTTTGTGCTTCGTTTATTGCCGCCAATTCATTTATTGCACCGTTAAAATAGCAGGCCGCCAAAGTCAGAGTGCACCAAGAACACACATAGACGTAATTTGATTACCACGTGATCAGTTCATCCACCACAACCTCATGTTTATTAAATGTAAATGATTAAGTGAGGTGGTTGGAATGTTCTCCTCTCAGCACTGGGGTTCGAATCCCAATCCGGGTGGAGTTTCCATGTTCTCCCCGTGGAATTCTCCAAATTGCACCATATAGAGTGTGTATATGTGAGTGAGTGTGTGCCCAGCGATGGATTGGCGTTCTGTCCTGGGTGTATCTGCCCAGCGCCTGAAACGTTCTCCCCTGGATGGACATGGGGAACCCCACCGCGACCCTAGTGCAGGATAAAACAGAAGACAATGGATGGATAAATGAGATGGCACGGTGTTAGTGGTTAGCATGTTCTCCTCTCAGTGCTGAGGATTCCCGGTTCGAATCCCAATCCGGGTGGAGTTTCCATGTTCTCCCCGTGTCCGCGTGGTTGCCGCCAGGTTCTCCGTTTCCTCCCACAATCCAAAAACATGGATCAAGTCAATTGAATTCTCCAAATTGCCCCATATAGAGTGTGTGTCTGTGTGAGTGAGTGTGTGCCCAGTGCTAGATTGGCGCCCTGTCCTGGGTGTATCTGCCCAGCGCCCGAAACTTTCTCCCCTGGATGGGCATGGGGAACCCCCCCCCGCGACCCTAGTAGAGGATAAAGCGGAAGATAATGGATGGATGGATAAACGAGGCGGCACTGTGGCTTAGTGTTTGGCATGTTCGTATCCCAATCTGGGTGGAGTTCCATGTTCTCCCCGTGTCTGCGTAGGTTGCCGCCAGGTTCTCCGGTTTCCTCCCACAGTCCAAAAACATGGACCAAGTCAATTGAATTCTCCAAATTGCCCCATATAGAGAGTGTGTCTGTGTGAGTGAGTGTGTGTCCAGTGATAGATTGGTGTCCTGTCCTGGGTGTATCTGCCCAGCGTCCCGAAAACGTTCTCCCCTGGATGGGCATGGGGAACCTTCCCTCCACCCTCCCACAGTGACCCTAGTAGAGGATAAAGCGAATGATAATAGATGGATGGCTAAATGAATTTTCGGAGTTTATAATTACCCGCGAAGTTGAATCAGCAGTATGGAGGAGCGCTGTGGCGGTAATTTCCGAGTCTTCTACTATTATTTCGCCGGAGGAAATCAAGGAGGGTGGCATCGGAAATGTCACCCCTGCTGTGCTGGAAATCTTTACCTCAGTGAGGCTCATCAAAAGCTCCTCATTACTGCTCGCAGTACTCGAGGTAGGTGTGTGTGTGTGTGTGTGTGTGTGTGTGTGTGTGTGTGTGTGTAGGCCAGTACGTGTGAGGTGTACGACCTCCTAAACCTGTCAGTTAATGAGCTGCACTCACACACTCCTGAGTCCGGGTCTAATCACAGGGACTGAGATAAGAGTTCCCTGTAGTCCGTTACATGAGCATTAATTATTACATGGCTTCTTTTATCCTCTCTATCCGACTGATATTTCTTACCGGAGACGAAGCGCGGCGGGAAAAAAAAAAAAAAAAAAAAAAAAAACCTGGCAATTACACATCTCCTCCTTTCGCTTCTCCGGAATTTCCGCGCTAATTCTCCCCAAATCGAGCCGGGCCCCTGCCATTTCGCCCTTTGAAGTCCTAAGCATTTTAAAATCAGCACACAATAGCAGAATTATGCAAAGGCTTATAAAGCGGGAGCAGGAGGACGGGGTGATATTTGCCGTGCGGAGAGCTCTTCCAGGCGTTCGTTTAGCGCAATTAGCAGATTCTTCGTGGATTTCCACAAAACGAGCCATGAGACGCCGGCCGCCGGAAAACGTAATTATTACATCATCTACGTTTCAGGTTGGACTGCTTCACAACTCGACTTTCTAAAAACGGATTGAGTTTATCAGCACTGATTGGTGGCTTAGTGGTTGGTATGTTCACCTCTCAGCACTGGGGACTCCAGGTTCGAATCCCAATCTGGGTGGAGTTTGCATGTTCTCCACCGTGTCCGTGTGGGTTTCCGCCGGGTTCTCCGGTTTCCTCCCACAGTCCAAAAACATGGATCAAAGTCAATTGAATGCTCCAAATTGCCCCATATAGAGTGTGTCTGTGTGAGTGAGTGTGTGCCCAGTGATCGATTGGTCACATGTGTTGTCATCGCTGCCTGTAGTTCTGCATTCCAGCCCATAATGAACAGTATGTGTAATGTTATTGTTAATAAGATCTGTATTTGGTGCTCCATTCCTCCTAATGTATTGTATATATACTGTATATATAATATATATATATATATATATATATATATATATATATATATATATATACCCATATACCCATATATACCTATATATATATATATATATATATATATATATATATATATATATATATATATAGGTAAGTGTCTTTAACATGTTCCATTTCATGGACCCAGTTGACCTTAAGTGCTACAATTTAAAAAAAAAATTGTAATTACATTTTAAATATTATGTTAGAAAAATAATTCATTCATTCATTCATTATCTCCCACTTTATCCTCTATTAGGGTCGCGGGGGGTTCCCCATGCCCATCCAGGGGAGAACGTCTCGGGCGCTGGCGACAGGGCGCCAATCCATCGCTGGTACACACTCACACACTCAAACACACTCTATATGGGGCAATTTAGAGAACTCAATTAACTTGATCCATGTTTTTGGACTGTGGGAGGAAACCGGAGAACCCGGAGGAAACCCACGCGGACACGGGGAGAACATGGAAACTCCACCCAGATGGGGATTCGAACTGGGAATCCCTAGCGCTGAGAGGCGAACGTGCTAACCACTAAGCCACCGTGCCGCCAGAAAAATAATTAATTAATAAAAAAAAATTATATATATATATAGCAGCATTATGTAATATAAATCTAAAGTGTATCGTAGTGTTAATGTGGAGTGTCTGTTGAGTTCGGTGGAGTTTAAGAGTCTTACAGCTTCCAAAACGTGGATGTGCCACCAATCTATCGCTGGGCACACACTCACTCACATAAACACACTCTACTGTATGTGGGGCAATTAGGAGAATTTGATTGACCTTGAATCCACGTTTTTGGACCGCGGGAGGTAACTCCGCCGCCTCATTCCCGCCGTGTGATCGAGGAACTCCCTCCAGCCTGCCGTCCCGAAGATGCTCAGCATCCGGACCTCTGATTCAGGACGCAGCTCATTGATTCAAACCCGCACTGACCCCCCGGTCTCACACCGAGAGACAGAGCGAGAGAGAGAGAGAGGGTGAGAGAGGCACGTGAGAGTAATGCGAGAGCGCCTGGTCCTCTCCCACATCTGTGTCCAGCCTGTGATGGGAACAGATGGGAGCAGATGTGACCTCTATCAGAACACCCTTGTAGTTTTGTATTGTACTTGGTAAGCACAATTTCTTAATGTTTTTAGCCTTTGTGCATGTCAGTCTCTCGCTCTCTCTCTCTCTCTCTCTCTCTCTCTCTCTCTCTCTCTCTCGCTCTCTCTTTCTGTGTTTCACTCACTCGTACGCTTCAGGCAATTACAGCAATGTTGCATTTGTCAATCACATCCATTCGTGCATGGTTTCCTGAAATAATTATCAGGTGAGTGGCATCTTGTTGCCTGGAGTACCAGCCTGGCAAAGGGAAGCCCCAGAGTATTAATTACTGTGTATAGGAAAAGGAGGGGGGGGGGTGGAATTTGAGAGAGTGAGTGAGTGAGGGGGGGGGGGGGTGTCGAAACCCAGCCTTTTAATGGTACAACTGACGCAACATGATTGTTTTGATTTTTTTTTTTTTTTTTTTTCCCCCTTCCCCTAACATGACAATCATTGGCGTCCCTGTGGTCATCAGCATAGATTAGCTGTAATTATCAGGGGAGGCCATTACCAAGCTGTGTACCATTTGATAAAACGCACAGCGGTCTTTGCGTTTGTTGATTTTCTATAATAAAAAAAATAAATAAAAAAATTATGATAGTGGAAAAAAAAAAACAACAACACCGTGGTGGAGGTAGAGGGGGGGGGGGGAGGGGAGGGGGGGGGAGGGGCGTTTAGGGGAATGGCAAGAACAGGAGAACAGAACTGCCTAAAGTCGACATGTGTGCTAAAAATGGCCGCCTGCCAGCGCCGGAGAAGTGCGGTTGTGTTCGGCGGGTTCACTGGAGAAGAAAACCTCGGCGAAGGAAAAGCGCTCGCAAGAAAGGCACCTTCAAAGAGCTGGCATGAAAGATGCAGTTGTTCTAAAGGGCATTTTCGGTTCCAGCAGTGAGCCGCAGCGTGTGTAGGTGCAGTGCAACGCTGCGAGAGAGGGCGAGCGAGCGAGAGCGCGAGCGCGCGAGAGAGAGAGAGCGTATGAAAGTGTAGGTGACATTGTGAACTGAACTGCGCCAGCCTTTATTTTTTTACTGTCACACTGCATTGCCCTAGATTGCGAGCGTATAACTCTATCAGCATCGCAGCCCGCTCTCGCTTCCCAACACACGCCTCTATTTTCTTCCCTCCTTTTAACCCGAGCGCCGAATTCTCGCACTTAAAAGTCGACGCTGAGGAGGTTTTTTTTTTTTTTTTTTCTTTTTTTTTTTATCCGTGAAATCCACTTTGTGGATTGTGTACACTGCTGTTTACCTGCCGGATAAGAAATCAAGCAGAGGGTGGAGGCCTGTACGTCCGGGGGTCGTCCCCTGAAACGTTGCCGGGTGAGTTTCGGGTTTCCGGTCGGTGCTGACGAAGGATGAGAGGATTCAAGAGTCAGGGTTCAGGATTCAAGAAAGTTTATTATCGTTTATATCGCATGGGGTACATGAGACAGAGACGAAATTATATATATATACATATTCATCCACCCATTATCTTCCGCTTTATACTCTATTAGGGTCGCGGGGGGGTTCCCCATGCCCAACCAGGGGAGAACATTTTGGCGGCTGGGTAGATACACCCAGGACAGGGCGCCAATCTATCTATCGCTGGGCACACACTCACTCACACAGGGGCAATTTGGAGAATTCACTTGACCTCGATCCATGTTTTTGGACTGTGGGAGGAAAACGGAGAACTGGAGGAAACCCACACGGACAAGGGGAGAACATGGACACTCCAACCAACATGCCATATATATAGGGGCAATTTACATAGGGGCAATTTAGAGCAATCCATTCACCGTGAATCCATGTTTTTGGACTGTGAGAGGAAAACGGAGAATCCTCAGGAAACCCACATGGACATGGGGAGAACCTGAACACTCCACCCAGATTGGGAATTGAAACTGCTCCATCCAGAAGGAGAATGTTATATTATTGATAAGGCACACACGTCTTTACACACACCATATAGGGGCAATTTAGAGCAGCCCATTCACCATGAATCCATGTTTTTGGACTGTGGGAGGGAACCAGAGAAGCCAGAGAAAACCCATAAGGGGAGAGCATGGACAATCCAACCAACACGCCCTATATAGGGGCAATTTAGATGGGGGCAATTTAGATACGGGCAATTTAGATGGAGCAATTTCGAGCAGCCCATTCACCTGAGAGGAGAACATGCTAATCACTACACCGCCCTGAGTAAATCGGAACCCGGATTCATTCATTCATCCATTCATTCATTATCTTCCGCTTTATCCTATAGTAGGGTCGGGGGGGGGGGGGCGGAGAACATGCCCATCCAGGGGAGAACGTTTCGGGCGCTGGGCAGATACACCCAGGACAGGACGCCACACGCACTGACATGCACTCTCTATGGGGCAATTTGGAGAACTCAATTGACTTGATCCATGTTTTTGGACTGTGGGAGGAAACCAGAGAACCCGGAGGAAACCCACACGGGCACGGGGAGAACATGGAAACTCCACCCAGATGGGGATTCGAACCGGGAATCCCTAGCACTGAGAGGAGAACATGCTAAACCACTAAGCCACCGTGCCGCCGAATATTAATTGAATATTTCCAATTTATGTCATCAGACGGGGACTGAAGACCCCCCCACCCCCCATCCAGAAGGAGAAGGGTATCTTATTGAATAAGGGGGTCGAGTGCAGCTTTCGGAGCGTCCGCCCCGCATTGTCTCGGACGTACGGCGGTTCGGTGTACGATCTGAAGCGGAGGAACGCAGGCCATGTTTACTTAAAGCTCACAAAAGAAGCGTTTAGAGACTTTAAAGGGGAAACAAACGGCGGGGAAGCGAACGTGAGGGAGGGAGGTAGGGAGGGAGGACGGGCCGAGAGGACGAGCCGAGCTCATTATCAGCGCCGAACGCTTGCTCTCGCCGCTCCGTCCACGGAGCTGAGTTTCGGCGGCGGATGAGGACGGCGCCTCTGCTGGGACTTCAGCTGCCACTTTAATTAGTGTTCAGTAATTTCAATAATGAGTGACAATCCGTTGGGGCTTTTAGGTTGGTCTCCTCGTCAGAGGCGAATCAATAATCTGCTGTTTTCCTTCCTCTCTCTCTCTCTCTCTCACTCTCTCTCTTGCTCTCTCGCTCTTCCTTCAAGATCACGTAAGTTCCGTCAGACAAAGAGGCGGTAAATGAGACGGGGCAGACGGGCCGGGGGAAACCCGGGCAGACAATGGGCGCTAATAGCGGAGGCCGGTCCCGTTCCCTCCACGCCGCGCGCCTTTGTTTTGATGTTATTAGTTGAGCCGGCAGGTCTGCGGCGTGAAAGCGATTGGGCCCGGCTGGAGGGAACCCGATTGGAGCGAGAGGGCTGAGGTGAGCGGATTACGCCTGGTAATCCCCCGCGTCCACACCTCAAAGTGGAGTGGAACTATTGCAGCTAATTGCGGCCCGGGCGCCGCCGTTTGGGCTCCACTTCCGCCGCACGCCGGCGCCCCCGATGGCTAATTGGATTTGCGGAAGTCGGATGAGTCGCCTTATTAAATAATAAAAAAAAATTATGAATTAATTAATAAACACACAATCAACAGTCGGTGATGTGAACATGACCTGACATGACCCCCCCGGTGTCACATGACTTCAGGTCTGAGATTATAATCGATTAAGGGAATAATGAATTAAACAATTTATTAAATATGACGTCGTTAGGAACGTTCAGAACTTTACACTTGAATTAGGGACTTATATATTTATATATTCCATTGATCCATTATCTTCTGCTTTATCCTATATTAGGGTCACGGGGTGGGGGGGTGGGGGGGTTCCCCATGCCCATCCAGGGGAGAACGTTTCGGGCGCTGGGCAGATAGACCCAGGACAGGGCGCCAATCTATCGCTGGGCAATATTTATATATTATGAATTATTATTATAATTTATTTATTTTGTCTCTGTCTGTCTATGCTTCTGAATTTATATTTATTTATTTATTTTTTTATTTTATATTCATGTTTCCGTTGTTCTTTCATTCTTCTATACCCTCCATTTCCGTCTTTTTATATTTAAATGACATCATTAATATGGAAGGGAAAGTTTACTTTAAAACACATAAATTAGTCAGCCTAACGATTTAGCAATTACGAATTATATACAAACATTATTATCATTATTATTCCATCCATCCATCATCTTCAACTGTATCCTCTACTAGGGAGAATCGGGGGTGGGATTGGGGTTCGGGTTCCCCATGCCTATCCATTTTCGGGACGCTGGTCAGATACACCCAGGACAGGGGGGCAAGCTATCACTGGGCACACACTCACTCACACAGACACACTCTATATGGGGCAATTTGGTGAATTCAATTGACCTTGATCCTTGTTTTTGGACTGTGGGAGGAAACCGGAGAGCCCAAAGGAAACCCACGCGGACACGGGGAGAACATGGTAACTCCACCCAACACACCAGTTTAGGGGCAGTTTAAAGCAGACCATTCACCATGAATCCATGGACTGTGGGAGGAAACCGGAGAACCCACACGGACACGGGGAGAACATGGAAATATATATATATATATATATACTGTATATACAGGCGGCACGGTGGCTTAGTGGTTTAGCATGTTCTCCTCTCAGCGCTAGGGATTGCCGGTTCGAATCCCCATCTGGGTGGAGTTTCCATGTTCTCCCCGTGTACGTGTGGGTTTCCTCTGGGTTCTCCGGTTTCCTCCCACAGTCCAAAAATATGGATCAAGTCAACTGAGTTCTCCAAATTGCCCCATATAGAGTGTGTCTGTGTGAGTGAGTGTGTGCCCAGCGATAGGTTGGCGCCCTGTCCTTTGTGTATCTGCCCAGCGCCCAAAACGTTCTCCCATGGATGGGCATGGGCATGGGGAACCCCCCCCTCCCCCCAACGACCCTAATAGAGGATAAAGCGGGAGATAATGAATGAATAAATGAATGAATATATATATATATTTTTTTTTTTTTATCAATTACGAACATGCGAGTTGCACCGGCAGCATCCCGTGCTTCCTCAGCATCCTCCGGCTCTTCTGCGTGGAGGTGAGGGTGTTCTAATTGTCGGGAGGTTGGCGAACACGCGCTCCTGTTTGCACCGCCGCAGTGATGCGCAATTAGACCTGCATCGTGTGCAAGAGTGGAGGAGGTGAGCAGGTCCGCTCTTCTGCTCCCGTCTCCTCCACCCTGAACTCCTGAACCTGAGAGGAGGTCTACCACCGCCTCGGGGCCTGAGTGAGAGAGAGGAAGGGCGAGCGTGAGCGAGAGAACCAGAGTTAAGCAGAGTGAACGGGAGAGAGAGAGTGCGTCTTTTCAGGAAGTGTATGGAAAATGATGCCTGGGGCGATGTTCTCTTCGCAGCAGTGGAGCTCCTGGTGTAGTTTTCAGGGGTTAAGGAGATTATTCACAGCCCTTGTGCTCTAACCGAGAGAACACGGTCGCCCCAATTATTTTTTCCCCGGTCGCTTCTGAGGATCTTTAAATGGGGAAGGGGCCACGCCCGGACGGCATGCCACACACTGGCACGTGCGAGCGAGTGAGCGAGCGGTCCAAGTTCTATACAAGACCTACAAGAACTGTAAACTGTTAATTGGTGGCAGCATGAGATAAATATATACAGAGGGAAATGGAGACAGAGATTTAAGAGCACGCCTGGACTCTCACGGTCCCCCGTCTTCTTAACCAGCCATAATTCATTGGGGTAAAGGCATTCATAATGGAGCCCTATTCATTATTCATTGTAAATTTATATTTGGAATAATTACCGAGCAGTGTCTATCAGTGTGGAGGAGCGCACATCGGGAAGATAAATGGTGAAGCCGGAGCTCTTAATGAGCGAGGGGGGTCATTTATGAGACATGGGATGGCTATTAGCAGACCACAACTTGCTTGTGCTTGTCATTTTTCCCCAGGTAGCGGGCCAACGACCAAGAAAGGATGAGGAGACAAAAGAGCAAGCCAGATTAAAAGAACTTTCATTAAGTTTTTGCTGCAAGACGGAAAAAAAAAAAAAAAAAAAAAAGAGAGAGAGATAGAGAGAGAGCGGAGCCATGGGTTCAGAGTTCAACCGGAGGAACCGCAACGGAGCTCCGGGACGGCATGCAGTCCACTTTAATGACATACAGGAACGTTTTTTTTTAAGTCTTTTAACAGAAAATCCATATCCTTAATAATAAATACTGAATGTCTTTACGGTTTCATGTGGACTGTGGACGGATGGACCGATTAAATAAATTAAAAGAGTGATGTATATATATATATATATATATATTAATATATTATTATAATTGCTATTATATTTTTATATTTACATTTTTATTATACACTGCAGGGCGGTGTCTTGGTGGTTGGCATGTTCTCCTCTCAGCGCTAGGGATTCTCGGTTCGAATCCCAATCCGAATGGAGTTTGCATGTCCTCCCCGTGTCCGCGTGGGTTTCCTCCGGGTTCTCCGGGTTTCCTCCCACAGTCCAAAAACATGGATCAAGGTCAATTGAATTCTCCAAATTGCCCCATATACAGTGTGTCTGTGTGAGTGAGTGTGTGCCCAGCAATTGATTGGCCCCCTGTCCTGGATGTAACGTTCTCCCCTGGATGGGCATGGGGACCCCCCCGCCTGCCCGCCCCATGGCCCTAGTACAGGATAAAGCGGAAGATGGATGGATTATATGCTGCTATATTTAATTTTTAATTTCATTTTATTATTACTATTATTCATTAATTAATTCATTTATTTATTTTCTTCTAACGTAATATTTAAATTCTTAAAATTCTACCTCTCAGGGTAAACTGGGTCCGTGAAAAGGAATTTCGTTTACATTTCATGTTACGTAATTGACAATAAAATTGAATCCTCTTTGGCCTTCCTCCCCTCCACCTGTTCGGTGGCTCCATCCTCAGCATCCCTCCACCGTCATCACCTCTTTATTGCCGGATAATATAGTAATAATTTAATAAATGTAGGATCCATGATGCAAGCGAGAAAAAAAAAGAAGAATAGATGAGAGAAAGTTACGAAGGATGGATGAAATGAAGAGAGGAAGGACAGAAAGACGGCTGGATGGACAGAAGGACGAATAAACGAAGATGAGGACATAATGATAGATGGGTGGCTGATTAAATTTTAAAAAAGGAGCAGAAAATTTAGAAGGAAAGCTTTTTTATTGTAGGTCATTTAGAACAGAAGCAAATACCAGACATAACATCATAACATTGTATTTTTTACATAATTTTTTTTTTTTTTTGGGGGGGGTTAGGGGCTCTGTCAATCACAGCCCCAGAATGGCGAGAACCAATCAGCGTTCCTTTGATGCCGAGCTCTTGAATATTTATCTCCGTTTGCGTGGTACAATAAATTCTGTGCGTCATACGAGGATGCAGGTAAAGAACCAGCGCCCTGCTGCTGGTGCACATCATCAAATAATATAATAAAAAAATATAATAATAAAAAATATATAATTAAATATTACTATGCTGTTTCAGACCTTGGTCCTGGCTGTGACCTGCCCTCTAGTGGATGTTGCCATATCTCCTCCAGCTGCACATAAAAACTGCATCCATGCACTGTGTGAGTGTGTGTGTGTGTGTGTGTGTGTGTGGTGTGTGTGTATGGCATCCAAAAACCACTGCTTGGCGATGGTGAGAGCCTGAAGTCCCATAATTCTCTCTGGTTTATCAGAGTAGTGAGCACGCATTAAATATGCACCTCAGCATTGTAAGCCCTGGTCCATGTGGAGCCTAAAGGGAAGGCCTTGCCTCAGGGGATGTATGAGCGAGAGAGAGAGAGAGAGAGAGAGTGGGGAAGGTGGGGGGGGGGGGGGATCAATGTTGCCGATCACACCAGATTCGAGGAACAACACCCCCCCCCCCACCTCCCCTCCTTATCTAACTTTTCCCAATGCATAATGGGAGGTGGCTCCCCGATGGCCCATTTATTTGTATTAAAAATGTCATTCCGGATCACCGTCTTAATTGATTTTATTCCTCCCCCCCGTCTCTCTTGCCTCATATATTTCACGTTTAATAATCAAAATGATTGTGTATTTATTATTAATCCAGTCGTCGCCTTTTTTTTTTTTTCTCTCCGTGGCTCCGACGTGGATCCGAATTAAATCTCGGAGAGCCGTTTCACTTCTGAATGACAAACGGTGCTTTGTTTCCTCGATATTTGGCTTTCATATTTATTAGAATATCATGTCCTTGTCTGGTATTTATAGATTTCTCTCTCCAGGCTGTCAGTTTAAAGACGGCGGGTTCGTGATACGTCAGTAATGGGCTGTAAACAGAAAGGCGGGGGGGAAGAAAGCACCTATGAAGTTATTAGTGGCTCCCGCGGGACGCGTGTTTGGCGAAACGTGCTCGCGTTTGAATCCGGGAGACGCCCGTATTTACATGTGTCACACGTCGCCTCGTCCCCGGTTGCCGGGAGAATTGTCAGCCGCGTTGGCGCAACATTCGGAGCGAGGAAGGGTGAGAGCCGAGCTTTTATTTTTAATCCTCAAGGCGCCACGATTTCGGTTCAACGGCCTAAAGGCCTGAAGTGTGCGGACAGCGATGCTGTTTGGAAAGGTTGTCATGGGGTGAGTCGACTCGGGGGAGTGATTCGTGATTCGTTCATTTTTCTCTGGATTCGTTCAGGAATGATTCTTTTTTTCCTAGATGACTCTGGCCCACGACACACATTTTCATCCGGCCCATTTACCATAAGCGATGGGAAATTCTCCGAATTTCTACCATACAATCAGGAACTGTGTTTGTGTTTGACTCTTAAATAATTTTAAGGATATAAAAGCCGAAATTGGCGTTTTTCAACTTTATTGTTCCGTTATACAAACCCTCAACATCGCTTCGATTACCAAAACAATTCACTTTTTAGGAGCCTGAGGAGGTTTATATACTCTTTCCAAAACAACAAATAGAGGTTCAAGGTGACTCAGCACCTCCTCATGGTTCGAGCATGGCGACCGGTTGGGGAAACTTCTATTTCAGTGACGTGGACGTCGTTTTTATATGTGTTTTTTCGTCTTTCTTTAAATTTGTTTGATAAAAAATTTTTTCCAAGGTTCCCGGTTCGATTCCCAATCTAGTTGGAGTTTCCATGTTCTCCCCGTGTCCGCGTGGGTTTCCTCCGGGTTCTCAGTTTCCTCCCACGGTCCAAAAACATGGATCAAGGTCAATTGAATTCTCCAAATTGCCCCATATAGAGTGTGTCTGTGTGAGTGAGTGTGTGCCCAGCGATAGATTGGCGTCCTGTCCTGGGTGTATCTGCCCAGTGCCCGAAATATTCTCCCCTGGATGGGAATGGGGTACCCCCCCCCCCCCCCCCCCCCCCCCCCCCCCCCCCCCCCCCCCCCCCCCGCGACCCTCTTGCCTCTTCTGTTAAAGTAGTTGATGATTAGATTTTCTTAATGTTGAACATTTCCAAACCAGCGAATGAACAACCTCCATTTTTGAGGTTGCCCCAGAGGCCGACGTGGCGTTTACAGTTTGTATGTTTCCAATACTTTCAAAGGAACTATATTAGCGAGGTGCAGAAAAGCGAAGGCTACGCCGCATTCCTCCGGCGAACCTGACGGATCGCTGGCAGCTCGCGGGTTCTGGTCCGGCGCAAATGCGGCCGTTTGTTTATATTGGGTCAAGACTCGCACCGCTGGGACTTTCTTATTTCACTCCACGGCGTTACATTCGAGAGGGCTCGGAGAGGTTGGAGGAGGAAGGGGGGGGGGGGTAGAAAAAAAAAAAGGGGGGAACGTGACGGGGCAAATTCATCACTTGATCCGTTTGTCTCTTCCAGTTTCCTTTCTCTTGATGTATGGATGTATCGGTTTACCACCGCGCTCCGAGAAAACCCCAACGCCCAGCGCGTCGCCTTTACCCGAGGACCCCGGCGGTAAATAAGCGTCGCTCGTATCTATTAAAACCCTGATTTACGGCTGACGTGTCGGCCAGGTGTGCGCTCCGACAGACGGAAACCCGACTCGGACTTTAATTGCGGTCAGGAATCTGTGAGGAAGGAGCTCCGATTCCCATCTTCGGTTCGAGCCGGCGTGTTCCGAGGAGCGCCGACCCACCTCCATCCGTTTCCCTTGTCTCCCCCCCACCCTCCAAACCCTGGCTTCGTTTCCCACACAAGGCATCGTCTTTCCCCGGATTCCCACCCCCTGCTGGCATTTCCGGGCCCGGAGAAGAAGCGGGATGAATGGCGTCTTTTCTGGCAGAAGCGGCTGATGGAGGCCATTGACGGTTGAGTGTCGTCAGGGGATATTAAAGTCCAGCGGCGGGCCCATTTGCGTTATTATTTCACGGACTCTCCCGTAATCAATCCCATGCCTCTCGCCGGTGCCGGCCGCCAACATGTGTCGGCCGTGTTTAATCGTTCGGCGACGACGAATTTATGTTGCTAAGCTCCAGAAAGTAAACCCGAGCAAAATACGCCGCCGAATTCGCTGCTGGTCTTGCGAGTCTTGCGGCCTAATTACTTCCAGATCCCGCCCCGGTCTTCCCCGGAACGGTCCTGAGCGAAGCCACATTTTCTCACGCTGCCGCCGGCCAAGAATATCAGGAGTCCAACTGCGGTCGATGCCGCCGCCGCCGCCGCTTCCCCCCACGCTTGTCAAACATCCTACGGCGTACCGCAATG
>JAFMOC010000258.1:652500-707500 GCA_019802505.1 Corydoras sp. C115
GTGACTCCTGGACTGATTATTACCCACGTGCCCCGCTGCTACACCCAGCTCTACAGCATCGCTCCCTGTGGGGTGCGACTCAATCCCAAATCTCCCTAATCACCCCCATCACCCTCATCACCCCGACGTTCTCTCAACCCCCCCCCTCGTCTGACCCCCCCTCCTCACATAGCGCAGGACAGCGGAATACCAGCAGGCAGCGTATTAATATGGAAGAGATCAAGAGATTATTGATTAGAATCACTTGCTTAATATCCCCTCTGCCTGTCGTGTAGTTCAGTCAGACCCCTTTCATGTGCCCCCCATACACCCCGACCCCCCCCCCCCCACCCCCGACACCACCACCTCCACCACGACTTCCTCATTTGCTGTCGCGCACTTTAAATATTCATGAGCGAGCCGGCTTTTGTGGCCCCCGCAGCCGAATTTCTAATTAATCTGTCAAAAGAAATACAATATGGCCCTGAGGGTTATTATTATAAGGGTCAGCTTCCCCTGATCAACCCCGGTCACACCGAGGGGGTAATTACCTCTAAGCACGGAGTGTTTACCTTTCTTCCTTTACCTGTGGCCTAAAGCAGACAAGACCGAACCAGGCCCGGGTCCTCGCGCCGGCCATCCCCGGTCCCCGATCTCAGCAACTGAGGGGGCGGAGGGGGCGGAGGCCCGGCCGATTACCGCATCGTCAGCGATCACGGCCGGAGGAGGCGGAGAACCGAGGGTTCTCTCATTAAAACAGCTGGGAAGACAGATCTTTTTTTTTATTTTCATCTTTTTTTTTTTTTTTTTTCGCTCGCCGTCACCTTTCTTTCGAATTCAAATGATCCGGCTTTAAAGGTGGGCTCCGGAAATGCTGGAAAATTTAATTTGGCAGAAGAAAGACGGAGCCAATTAGCGGAGCTCACCGGCTAAAATATGAATGACATTTGCTCTGAGCCTCAGCCGAGGTGGAGTGGGGTGGAATGGGGTGGAGTGGGGTGGGATGGGCATCAGGCTTACTAAGCCACTCAGTTTATTCCCTGCCATCATGGTTGCCGGAGTTCTTCAGATGATGATGATTTTCACAATGGCCTCCTTTAACGAGCCCCGAAAACTGACCGGGGCTAAAACCAGGACCCTCCCATCACGGCGTCCCGCCGGGATCCGACTCGATGGGAGTCCTTCCTGGGAAATGGAACTCCCCCGTGCTTTGTTATGCCGCAGCCCTCGCACATTAGGGCCCCATCCTTAATTTGCCTTTTTTATGTCGGTGCTGCTTAATGTGATAATTTAGGTTCCCCTTTAATATCCTCCAAATCTGTAGAATATCACCGTAAATCAGGGGCCGGCCCGTCCGACCGCCATTTATTCCATCCATTACGTTTTATCCTTCCGCCGCCGTACGGCACCCGGTTAATTTCCGTTGACCTTTATGGACTGCGTTTTTTTTTAAAAGTTGGACACTTTTCGAAAAGAAAAGTTGACGGTTCGAGGGGCCGGGGGTCGCGCTCTGACTCATATATTCCGTCTTTGCCGTAATCGGCGCTGAAGGTCAGAGCGACGCATGGGCTTGGCCTCGCGAGCGGAAAAGGCTTCTACAGTAAAGCGGCGAAACACGATCCTCCGGCGCGACGCCGGTACCGGAGCTAATGGGGGGGACTTTATTCCCGTTTAATGTGTGGCCCGCAGTTATGCAACGCTACGCCCGGCGCGGCGTGCTCGTATAAAAACGCGTACAGGTGGTGCTAATGGGCTTTAGGCCACATGTGCGCTACCTGCGTAAAGTCACATTGTTCTTTATGGTCCTAAAGGTGGCCAGCGCGGTATGAAGTCGGCGTGATGGATGTGAGCGCGTTGCTCAACGCCACTCTGAGTTACGGGCTCCTTCACTCACTTTATAGCCGGCGAAAGACTTACAGTTGAACAAGTCACCTTGTTAAAGAGGCTCATAATCTCACCGGTCGGAGAGACGAAGTTTACAAGAGTACATAACTTCAACGACCAGAACATTCGAAATGACATGTACCCATTACATATCCACCCGTATTTATTACTGTATGACCAGCAGAGGGTGGAGCTCTGCAGATGAAACCAACTTTTAATTTAGTAAAGTTTTCATTCATTCATTATCTTCCGCTTTATCCTCTATTAGGGTCACAGTGGGGTTCCCCATGCCCATCCAGGGGAGAACGTTTCTGTCGCTGGGCAGATAGACCAAGGACAGGGCGCCAATCCATCACTGGGCGCCACACTCACTCACACAGACACACTCTATATGGGGCAATTTGGAGAACTCAATTGACTTGATCCATGTTTTTGGACTGTGGGAAGAAACCGGAGAACCCGGAGGAAACCCACGTGGACACAGGGAGAACATGGAAACTCCACCCAGATGGGGATTCGAACCGGGAATCCCTAGCGCTGAGAGGAGAACATGCCAACCACTAAGCCACCGTGCCGCCATTTAATAAAGTTAATGTTCATATTATTGCCACGACACACACATTTTGGGGATTTCACAGGTTTGGTGCGTTTTCTGTTTATATGTATACATGCTTGGCCTGGAGGTGACTTCTGGATGAGGGCAGCATGGTGGTGTAGTGGTCCACACATCCGCCTCGCAGCACCGGGGATCCAGGTTCGAATCCCAATCTGGGTGGAGTTTCAATGTTATCCCCATGGATTTCCTCCCACAGTCCAAAAAGATGGATTCGAGTTAAATTGGCTGCTCTAAATTGCCCCTATATACAGTAGTGTGTGTGTGTGTGCCCTGTGATAGATTGCCACCCTGTTATGGGTGTATCTGCCCAGCGGCCAAAAACGTTCCCCTGGACGGGAAAACCCATTCATTATCTTCTGCTTCATCCTCTTCTAGGGTCATGCGAGGGTGGGGAGGTTCCCCATGCCCATCCAGGGAAGAACGTTTCGTGCGCTGGGCAGATAGACCCAGGACAGGGGGGCAATCCATTGCTGGGCACACACCCACTCACACACCCACTCACACACACACCCTATATGGGGCAATTTGGAGAATTCAATTGATCTTGATCCATGTTTTTGGACTGTGGGAGGAAACCGGAGAACCCGGAGAGAACCCATGCGAACACGGAGAGAACATGCAAACTCTACACAGATTGGGATTCGAACCTGGAATCCCTAGCGCCGATTTTTATCCTATTTTATCATACGCTGCTATATTTAATTTTTAATTACATTTTATTATTATTATTTTTTTTAAGTAATATTTACTTTTGAAAATTAAAAAATTCTACCACTTGGGGTAAAACGGGTCCACGAAACGCAATTTCGTTTACATTTCATGTACCACATGTTACGTAAATGACAATAAAGTCTCCTTGAATCCTCTTTGGCCTTCCTCCCCTCCTCCTGCTAGGTGGCCCCATCCTCAGCATCTCTTCACCATCATAAACCTCCACATGTCCCAATCACCACCTTAACTTTGTCCTTGTGTTTTTTTATTAATTTTTTTTTTATTGCCGGGTAACCAAATATAGTAAATGTAGGATCCATGCCGGGACAGGCGCAACCTTTGATTAAAAAATGTGCCGGAAGTGAGTGATGTTCGTGTAAGTGCCCTATTCAGAAATCATTTATTTGGAACGCCGGACGCGGGAGTGTTATATCGGTTCTCCGATCTGACGTGAATTAAGGGCAAACAATGGCAAGTGGGTGGTCGGCTCTAATGGTTCTAACTACACCGCCCTCCCTCGTCTCATCATACCGAAGACGAACGAGTTTCATATCATTTCCAAAGGTCATTTATCACAACTCAAGCATTGTGAGAAATCCTTAAGCACAGGTTGATCTGCGGAGGGGAACCGGGGGAACGGGGGGGAAAGGGGGGGGGGAAAGGGGGGGGGGACCTATGGAACAAAGGCGGTCTCCGAAGTAATGATTTCCACCTATTTCCAAAGCTCCGTGTCCTTAGATGTTTGGTGGCGCTTTATTGGGGGACGCAGTTATTGTGTCATTTCTTGAGGAGGCCGCTGACATTCATTGGCTCCCACTGAGGTTATTTACAGGCGTCCGGGTGACAGTGAAACATGTCTTTGCCATAGCTCCCGGAACGTGGCTGTTGATTTTTCTCTGGGCAGTGGGCGAGATAAGTGGCATCTCAGACCACAGGAGGGGACAGGAACTCAGACAAATGATGCCTGAATGCGAACTCAATAAACGAAACAAAACTTCTCTCGCGCCTCAAATGTCAGGTCACTGCACGCCGTCGTGTCGTTTACCAAGAATTGTTTTTTTTTGGCGAACGAATGACGCGGCGGACACAATAAATACAAAGTTTTCGCCGCGTCCCCAATTGGGTACTATTAGTACAGTGGGTGTTAGTTTTGGTTTAGTAAGTACCAAGTTCAAGTACTTTATTCATATAGAGCATTTTACAACAGGGGCGGCACGGTGGTGGCTTAGTGGTTTAGCACGTTCTCCTCTCAGCGCTGGGGATTCCTGGTTCCAATCCCAATCTGCGTGGAGTTTCTACGTCCTCGCCGTGTCCGCTTGGGTTTCCTCCGGGTTCTCCGGTTTCCTCCCACAGTCCAAAAACATGGATTCAAGGTCAATTGAATTCTCCAAATTGCCACATATGTGCCACTCATGTGTGAGTGAGTGTGTGTCCAGCGATAGATTGGCGTCCTGTCCTGGGTGTATCGGCCCAGCGCCCGAAACGTTCTCCCCTGGATGGACATGGGGAACCCCCCCCGCGACCCTAATAGAGGATAAAGCGGAAGATAATGGATGGATTTTACAACAGTACATCATCACAAAGCAGCTTTACAGTTTAATAAGCCTTTAAACCCCCAACAAGCACGCCGAAGCGACAGTGGCAAGAAAAAACTCCCTGTTATGTTGTTATTTTAATGGGGGGAACGAAGCTCAGTGGGGGACTCGTCCTCCTTGAGCGACCGGGCAGCATCAACAGTGTAGGACAGCCATGTACAGATTGTGTCGAGTGGCAGCTGGTCCATAGGGGGCGCTGAGGCGCTGACGCCCCCCCTTAAAATTGTTCAGATATTAAACTGAATTAATTATAAAGTGCAAAATATTTAATGAAAAATGTATTTATTTGTACTGTGTGTCTAATAAACATATTAGAATTTATTAAAAGAATAAATAAATACCATTGTGCACACTTCCTAATGAGTGTGTATGGGGGCACACAGACTTTTTGGCAAGCACGTGATCCGAGGCTGACTTCTGATTGGTTATTTTAAGGTTTTTCCAACCGGATACACCCATTCTAGTGCGTCACTATTGGTAGTGTGTCACTACTGGTTCATTGAATTTAGGCATCGTGTGATTGAACGATTCCCCAATCGACTCATTAACTCAGGTGCAGCTCATTAGTTGGACTCACCCTCAACAACTCACCCTTTGCAGACTGGAGGAGCGTCACAAAGAAAGGAAATGCAGTTTAGTCTTTAAAAAATGACAAAGCATTCACTTTGAAGATTTGTTTTTCGTTTGTTTGAAATCTTTTAGTTTGTTTGCCCTCCTTCAAGTTTTCTTAGCACCAGCCTCCACAGGTAAGTACTGATCAACTGGTAAAGCTAAAGGCTTTGGCACATATAAGACCAATTTTGGTTTATATCCGTTACAGTGCCATAATTCCTTATATCATGTTCATACTATGTTTATATCATGTATATATTATGCTCATATTATATCATACTCATTATGTATTCACTAAGCAGTTTTAAGAAACTACCGAAGACGCATCGCTTTAACAAATGCCTGTTGTAAAAAAATAAAAAATAAAAAATAAATGAAAAATGGGGGGGCAGCATCAAATAACAATCAGGTTTGACAAATTTACAGTGTAGTTGGTTTTCTGCATAACTTCTGACTTGTAATGTTCTCATTTGTAAGTCGTTTTAGATAAAAGTGTCTGCTAAATGACTAAATGTATGTATCTACATTTAAATACTTCAGCGTTCCATGCACCAGTCACTGTTACTACTGCACTTTATGTAAATAATGTATATATTGCACTTCTGGTTAGATGCTAACTACATTTCATTGGCCCTGTACTTGTACTCTGCACAATGACAATAAAGTTGAATCTAATGTAATCTAATCTAATAATTGTACAGTTTCTCTTCTTTTTTTAAATTTAAATTGCACATTGTAAATACATATTTTATTTTTATTGTTTTACTTATCCTTTTCTACAACTATTTTGTAAAGGATGGGGGTTCAAACCCCAACGTCTAACAAAGCTGCCAACAGGTCCTTGAGCAAGGCTCTCATCCCAGAGTGCTCCGTTTGGGGTGAGAGCCAATCCAACACTAGGCACACATTATATAGGGGCAATATATATAGGGCCAATATAGAGCCGTCAATATACCTCGAAGCCATGTTTTTGGTCAGTAAGGGGGAACTGAGGAACCCGGAGGAAACCTACGTGGACACGGGGGGAGAACATGGAAACTCCACCCGGATCGGGATTCGAACGCTGATCCGAAAGGAGTGCCGAAATGAATTGATGTATCTGATTTAAGAACCTGATTTTAATATGAAGTTAAGTTCTGAGAACTTCAGAACCTCGTAACCTATAACCAGCTGGGGTTGTCGGTTTCCATCAACGCGGCTCGTCTTATATCAGCTATTAATAGGATTACATCAGGACTGTGAGGGTTTATCCCCAGTAGCAATTTTATCTTGGGTGACTGATAAACTGCTGTAACCCCACAGAGTACGGTGCAGTTAATGGGAAAAGTGCAGCAGAACACGGCCAGACATTTCACATTAAGGTTCCAGAGGTCCTCCTTTAAGAGGTCATACGCTCCGTGTAATACGGTAACACCGTGATCATTCGCAGCCCGGGTCAGTGGGCTTCCGGGAAAAAAAACGACCTGGTGTTAATAACCGTGCCTCGCCACGGACCAAAAGGTGACTCGGTAAATGTTGTGATTTAAGGCGGAACCGTCGATTAGGTTTATTTAATAGCAGCTCAGCTGGAATTATGACGCTTTCCGCAATCTACTTTTTAATAATTGATTTGCGCATCATTGGTTGCATTGCGCCGTTGAAATAGCAATCCACCAAAGTCTGAGTGCACCAGGCTCTTAAAGGGAACGGCAAGGGACACGCAGATTGGTTTATTACACCCGACGCCCAAAACATACTCATGAATCACGTCGTCACCATAGCAACAACACACTGACACGCCCTAAATCAAGCTGCGAGGTGTGCGGTTGTAATCCAACATGAGGGTTCGAATCCCAATCTGGGTGGAGTCTCCATGTTCTCCCCGTGTCCGCGTGGGTTTCCTCCGGGTTCTCCGGTTTCCTCCCACAGTCCAAAAACATGGATCAAGGTCAATAAAATTATCCAAATTGCCCCATATAGAGTGAGTGAGTTTGTACAGTGATAGATTGGCGCCCTGTCCTGGGTGTATCTGCCCAGCGCCCGAAATGTTCTCCACCTGGACCGGCATGGGGAACCCCCTCCCCAATGTACCAGATGTAAAGCTCCTCAGATTCAGTGTATACCGTGTACTCACCCCCCCCCCCCCTCAATTAGCCGACCACTTTACCGGCTCAGCGGTGCTCACCAGTCCAAGACTGGTTCCTACCGTTAGGTGAGGGTTAGTTAACCTGTGCAGAGGTCCTCACTGAGGCCACGCCCACACGTGCGGCTGCGGTTCGGAAGCTGGCCGGCCGCTCGGTCATGTGAATCTAGGCCAGCAGTTAATGGTGAAGCCACCAGTAGACCTCGGTTCCTCTCTGCTGCCTATCTAGACATTAAAAGGAATTTCAGATACCCTGCTCTTCTTTGAGGATGCACTTCCTTTGAGATCGGGTTCCTTTTGAGCATATCCAAAATGTTTCTTTTTTTCCTTTTTTTTTTTTTTTTTTTTTTTTTTTTTATTTCTCGCTACATGAACCACTCCACAATAATTTGAGTTGCAGCGGCAGACAGGCAAACATGGATACGCTGACGGTCGGGTCAAGCACCGGAGTTCACTGCACTTACAACCAAAGAATTAGGTTTTAGTGAAATGTATATATTAAAAGGTATTTAATGTTGCATAAATATATTTTGAATATAATGTATATTGTTGTATACATTTTGGATACAGTGTGTATGTATATGTGTATATATATATATATATATATATATATATATATATATATATATATATATAATGTATGTGTGTATACACCCATTGTCCATTATTTTTGTCCAAGTTATATATTTAAACGTATTTAATGTTTTGTTGTATACGTTTTGGAAACCCACCCCACACACACAGGCCTATTTAGTATGTTCTCCTGTGCTAGTGTACTATTTATACTGACAGCGACGTGGTTGTGGTGTTGTAAGTGTGTTACTGTGTGAGTGAGTGTTTGCCGAGCGATAGATCTGCCCAGCGCCCGAAACGTTCTCCCTTGGATGGGCATGGATTAATTTTAATTAATTATTTTTAATGCATTTAAATTAATCTAACATTGCTATATTAAGGTTGTGGAGCGGGGTGGGGGGTGGGGGTGCACATGCCCATCCAGGGGAGAAATGATTTGGGAGCTGAGCAGATACACCCAGGACAGAGGGGCAATCTATCACTGGGCATACACTCACTCATACACTTGGGGCAATTTAGAGCATTCAATTTGCCCTGAATCCGGGCAGCATGGTGTCATAGTGGTTGGAAGGTATGAATCCCAATCGGGGTGGTTTGCATGTTCTCCCCGTGTCTGCGCGGGCTTCCTCCGGATTGATCGGTTTTTATCCCACAGTGTAAAAAAACATGGTTTCAAGGTAATGTAAATTCTCCAAATTGCCCCACATAGATTGCCCCATGTAAATGAGTGTGTGCCCAGTGATAGATTGACGTCCTGTCCTGGGTGTATCTGCCCAGCGCCCGAAACGTTCTCCCCTGGATAGGTATGTAACTACGTTCCCCGTGTGAATTATCTCCTGAACGAACACACAGTGGATTTATATCAGGGTTGGGGGGGGGGGGGGGGTCCTTTCCATCTCGTCCAACACGTCCGATTTGATCCATCATGGACGTCGCCGGCTTTGACCGTCCGAGTGTACGATCCAAAACGAGGCCGGCTCTCTGCAGGCCCGTAGCCTGACACGCCGGCTTTTCTAGTTCAGTGTATGGCTTTGGACAGACCGTCTGTAAATCAGTCCCAGCGTGTGTCTCGGTGTGACAGGTTGAGCGGCGAGCGCCATATTGCCGAGACGGCGCACAATTCTGGAGTAACTTTGATTGACGTTAACTGTGCATATGTGTCCAATCTGCTCCTCGGGACACTCCAGATCGTGATGATCCTTATTTATGTTTTCCGCTGTCGGCGCACCGCGAGTTAACTGCCCATTCCGCACTAAATTAATTAGTTTGGCACGCGGCCTGAGATGGAAAATTGGATCCAATATGTTATTTCCAGAGGATTTTCAATGAGGCTTTTCATTCCAGACTGAGGCTGATTTTTAAATATGTGGGTCACATTTTCTATCATTATGGCTTTTTTTTTTTTTTTGCTTTTTTTTTTTTTTTAAGCAAAATAATAACGAGGCTTATATTTTAACAGCATTTTGCCTTAACGAAGTCTGGCATTGTATAATTTTGAAGAATCCAATTACACAGCATCTGGATGTGATTAGATCTGTACAAGATAAATGATTCCGAGATAAATTATAAGATAAAACGTTCTTGTATTTGTGTTTTTTAATGTCTTGGATGTATAGAAAGCTACTTTGTGACAATTGGACATTATTAATGAATCGAGGACAGGCTTGTTGGCTGTTCCATTACAATGCCAAGGGCGTAGAGGGTGAGGTAACTCAGCGGTTAGGGTTTTGGACTATCAATCTGAAGTTTGGGGATTAAAATCCCAAATTTAATCCTCATTACTGCAGTGGTGATGCAGAGTACCTAGTAATGAGGGTTCCCCACACTGTCAGCATTTCAGCACCCCACTCTCCACCAATCGAGAGTTGGATCAAGGGGTGAAATGGTACCAATACTAATGGTATCGAGGGTGTGGTATCAATCTGAAAGTTGTGGGTTCAAATCCCAGGTTTATTAATGTTGGTCCTTAAGTGAGGTCCTAACCCTCATGGCTCCAGGGGGGGCTGTATCATGACTGACCCTTTGTTCTGACCCCAACCATCAAGATGGGCCACTTAAAAGTCGCTTTGGATAAATGGACGTATAGTGGAGGATAAAGGGGGTGTGTCCAAACGGTTTGACCTGTTCCTATATACAGTCAGTTAGCTGTGAGTTAAACGGCGGGTTCACTGGCGGTTTGCAGATCTATTTTTGTGCTTTTAGTACGAAACCGTGTGCCGTGTATCCGTAGCCTTGACGAAATCCACGAGCGGAAAAGAAAAAGAAGAAAAAAAAAAAAACAAGGGAAGAAATACGGCTTCCATCCCACGCCGCCGTGCAGCAGATAAATCCTTCGCAGCTCGCGCTCTGCTAATAACAACACGGCTAATTAATAACTCCGACACAATTATAAATTAACTTCGGATCAGGGCGGCAGCTTTGCATATGATTTCCCATAATCGCTAAAGCTACTTCAAACCCGTGTCTCACATCAACCGTAACTCTCTTATTTAACACGGACTGCCAGAGTTCTCGCAGGGTTTCGACATACAGCAAATGATCTCTGCTGGGACAATGGGGGGGTGCAGGGGGGGGGGGGGTTGAGTATACAAGGAAAGGAAAATTCATTTCTTTTTTTTGAGCATTTGTATTTTATAACTGCTTTTATTTGAATTCTGTGTAAAGAATGATGAAGGTTCTTAAAAACACTTATTTTATTATCTTAATTTTAAAATGATAGGACAGTATTTAGGTGAAAGGCATGTTTTTTTTAATATACCGATGTGGTAGCTTGGTGTTTATTGTGTTGGGACGTTAATCGAATGGTTGGCGAATTGATCGCCACTTCCACCATGTTGTCAGCGTGGGCCCTTGAGCAGGGTCCTTAGGCCTTATTCTTTTAGGGGGACGACGGCCATCGAGTGGGGCTACATCTTCAAGCACTTTACAGATGGGATAGGGCTTAGAAATACTGTGTGTGTTAATTTCAAATTAATGGCATTGATGTATATTGATATCACTTGTTTTACTTTTTTTTCTTTGTTTGTATTCTTTCTATTGATTTAGCTCAGTGCTTTTGTCGGCCTCATGGGGGCAGCAGAGGGAACGATGCGTGTGATCCCATCAGCGATACACAGTAAGTCGTTTTTGATCTCGCTAAGGAACCTCGGGCGGTGAGCAGTAAGATGCTAACCCACTGCCGGCCGTTGGTGGTGGCGTCACATACCCCCCCCCCCCCCCCCTTCGGCATTCTGTACCCTGTAACAACAAAGTTGTCTTTCCGTTACTCATACTTTGCCATGTTATCTAGCTTGGCTACTTGTGTAGGTTTATGTTTTCCCACACTGCCCTCTAGAGGACATACTAGACATCCGCCACCTGCAAGCTTCAGTGCTAACCTTAAACTTAGAACTCATAAATATCTCTAAGAATAACCTACAAGGTTAGAACGACTGTGAGGAATATTTTTTAATTTTAGGAAAATTAAAGGTGATCCCATCACCGTCGGCCATGTTGATTTCTTTGATTTAAATCGCAGCCATAATTACTTTCCTCCGTCACCTGCTTTGAGGGAATTCAGGCTTCATACATAAAAGATATTAAAGGGACGAAGAGCGGACATAAATTATTATTATTATTGCAATAATGTTTTAACCTCTTTAATAAATGCACCACCTTTCCCCCCCACCCTCCTCCGCCCCCGCATGCCTGAAATGATTAGCGGCGACTCGGCACGCCACTCATTTTCCAGCACCTAGGTGGCAGCGCACCAGCCCTCATAATCACATCCCGGTAATTAAAGGCCCCAGAAAGAGAGGGCGGCCGGGATGACACATGCCCTGACTTCTGCTATTCCTTTGTGACCTTGCGACGGCTACCCCTTTAATGTGGAGCTTCTGCTTATGTACTTGCGTCAACTTGAAAGGCGTTTTCCTAATTTACTTATTAATGACATGTAAATCTATTTATGCCCAAGCCTTCCCCTCCATTCCGAGGCAGCGTGCCCGTCTGCGAGTCGCGAATCCGAAAGGTTTGAAAACAGAGACGGAGGGAAGAAGGAAATGAGGAAGAAAAAAAAAAGAAAAAAAAAAAAAAAGAAGCCCACCCCTTCGTTCTTGTTCGGTTAAAAATTTATACAGTCCATGTTAAATTTATTAATCTTGCTTGCTGTCATTCACTTTGCTGCTCTCGAACTGAAATATGACTTGACAGCAAGCGCATTAAAGATGTATGTCATTGTATTCAACAAAGATTAATGAAGCTCAGTAAAAATAGCTGTATAACAGAGCGAGGGCGCCGCAGAAAAGAGGGAAGATAGCGAGCCCGGAGAGTGACTGGAATGTGAAATTCGGCGAATTACGCCGGGCCTCACACTGCAGAGTTTAATACACTTCGGGGATTTTCGGTTTGCCAGGAGCTCTCAGGTTGGAGCTGAACTGTATGTACAAGCGTGAAAACCAGATAAAGTGCATTCCGCTCAAGAAGCTGCGGTCTGTCTGTCAGATACGCCATGGTTCGGGGTGCGGTGGAATCGGGGGGGGGGGGGGGGGGGGGGTTCTGCGTTACGAGAGAACCTGGGAGACTTCCTCCTGACACGCTGTGGTTTGTACTATTCCCAAAGACATGAATGAATGACATCTGAATGTAAACACGGAATGGAAGCCCAGAACCCAAAATGTCATCGCGTCTCTTTTCGATAGTCAACAAAAGTAGGGCAACGTTCCGTGTTCCCGTCTGCTGATGGGACCCGCCGTGGAAAAGTTCATATATGTTTGCCTGATGATTGAAAGCGCAGCTCCCCCCAGTGGTTTCAAACTAGTTCCGCTAACGTGCGCCGTGCAGGTGTCTCGAGCACCATCGGAGTGCCGCGATGTAAAACCAACATGGTGGCGAGTGTCGGCGTTAACGCGCTCGACCGCTTGAAACACAAAGGGACAGGTAACAGTTAACGAAATTTTTAAAAACGGACCGTTTAACATTAAATTTAACATTTGTTTAAATATTTTGGGGCTCAGAAATGCGCTACGTACGAAGTATTACCTCAAACTGTACCTCAGATGGCACATGACTTCTATGAAACTGACCGCAACTTGAACTCGAACTTTACCTCAAACCATGCCTCAAACTTTAGCTCAAACCAAACCTCGAACCATACCTCCAACTAAACCTCAAACAATGCCTCAAAGTTTCTCAAACCAAACCTCAAGTCATACCTCAAACTATACCTCAAGTTATACCTCAAGAAACGCCTCAAACTTGCTGGAATTATATCTCAAACCATGCCTCAAACTTTAGCTCAAACAACACCATAAACTGTACCTCAAACTATACCTTGAACTTTCTCATACCAAACCTGGAACCATACCTCAAACTAAACATCAAAGTTTCTCAAACCATACCTCGAATTATACCTCAAACTATACCTCGAACCATACCTCAAATTATACCTCAAACTATATCTCGAACCATACCTCAAATTATACCTCAAGTCATGCCTTAAATTGCTCAAACCATACCTCAAATTATACCTCAAACCATGCCTTAAATTGCTCAAACCATACCTCAAATTATACCTCAAACTATATCTCGAACCATACCTCAAATTATACCTCAAGTCATGCCTTAAATTGCTCAAACCATACCTCAAATTATACCTCAAACCATGCCTTAAATTGTAGCTCAAACAATACCATAAACCGTACCTCAAACTATACCTTAAACTTTCTCAAACCAAACCTCAAACCATGCCTCAAACTAAAACTCAAACCATACCTCAAACTAAAACTCAAACCATGCCTCAAGTCATACCTTAAGTTATACCTCAAGAAACACCTCAAATTTGCTGGAATTATACCTCAAACCATGCCTCAAACTTTAGCTCAAACAACGCCATAAACCGTACCTCAAACTATACCTTGAACTTTCTCAAACCAAACCTGGAACCATACCTCAAACTAAACCTCAAAGTTTATCAAACCATACCTCAAATTATACCTCAAACTATACCTCGAACCATACCTCAAATTATATCTCAAGTCATGCACTAAAAGTGCTCAAACCATACCTTAAATTATACCTCAAACCATGCCTTAAATTGTAGCTCAAACAATACCATAAACCGTACCTTAAACTTTCTCAAACCAAACCTCAAACCATGCCTAAAACTCAAACCATGCCTCAAAGTTTCTCAAACCATACCTCGAATAATACCTCAAACCATGCCTTAAACTTTAGCTTAAACAATACCATAAACCATGCCTCAAATAATACCATAAACCAAACCTCGAACCATACCTCAAACTAAACCTCAAACCATGCCTCAAAGTTTCTCAAACTATACCTCGAATCATGCCTCAAACTATACCTTAAACCAAACCTTGAACCATACCTCAAACTAAACCTCAAAACATACCTCGAATCACACTTCGAACCAATTAAATAAGGTCATTTTGAAGACTTACAAGCAGAGAGTCAGCCATGATACAGGTCCCCAGGAGCAATGAGAGTTAAGGGCCTTGCTCAAGGGCCCACATTGAGCTACCACAATCTGTTTCCATCAACATCCCACCTCTGATCCCATCAACCACAGGTTTACACTTTATTATAGAAACTGGATTTCCAAATTAACCCAAGGTTGCCAAATCCATCTGGCACCAACAACCATCACAGTGTCATGTGTCCTCACACGTTCTGACGCATTGCGTTCGTTTTATTATATATCCGTTTTATTTGCGTTTCTTATACGTTAACCCGCCGCCACAAGATATCTGTATTAACACGTCTGTGAATATTAACACAACCTGTCAGAGCTTCTCACAATCCGTCAGGCCGTAACACACACTCTACACCACAGCAATCCCGTTCCCACACATGCTGATGTCACATGCCCCGCAGCTGAATACAAGAAACAAACTAGCCCTTAGGTGAAGTGTACGTGAAACCACAACACCATCCACCGACTCGGGTTTGGAATACAGAGCGCGGGGCACCGATAACGAGGGTTTCTTTATGATTACATTAGAATGGAACACATCTATTTACATTTTTCTATTGCTTTTATTATAAATACCATCTTATTCCTGTTAGGGGGCGCCACCCTGCATAAGATCCACATATTTGCATACTTGACATAGTGATCTGTACGTTCTCCTCTCAGCGTTAGGGATTTGAGGTTCGAATCCCAATCTGGGTGGAGTTTCCATCTTCTCCCCGTGTCCGTGTGGGTTTCCTCCGGGTTCTCCGCTTTTTTTCCCACAGTCCAAAAACATGGATCAATGTCAATTGAATTCTTCAAATTGCCCCATATAGGGTGTGTCTGTGTGAGTGAGTGTGTGCCCAGCGATGGATAGAGGGCGCTGTATCGACCCTGCGTTCTGACCCCAACCAAGTTGAGATACTTGTAAGTATCTCCGGTTCTCCACATTCTCCGGTTTCCTCCCACAGTCCAAACATATGGATTCAAGGTGAATTAGCCGCTCTAAATTCTAAACTCAATAAAAAAGTGAGTAAGTAAGTGGCTTTGGATAAAAGCGTCTGCTAAATGACCAAATGTAAGATGAGGAGAACATGCAAACTTCACACAGTGAGAAGCAGCAGAATCACTGAGCCACAAGTCGGTGAAATGCATATAAAGCTGTAGATTATAGCTCTGCGAAAATAATGCCTGAGAGAGTGCGCGCGAGAGAGAGAGAGAATCTCCAGGGAAGAACAATTTCCCTTTGCTGCAATCCAGATGTATTATGCAACATTTGTGCTTCTATGAAGCATCCTCATGCGTGTTACAGCTACGTGAAGCTGACGTGTTAAATAACCAACGCTTAACCGCCAGAGAGAGGAACGTGGAGAACGTTTCCTGTAAAAGTTTGGCTATTGATATGACAATACTGTAAAGTATCGTTTCAATTTATTTATATACAATATTTTATCATATCAATATAGATTTTTAATGCACCACGACATGTGGTGTAGTGGTTAGCATGTCCACCTCTCAGCCCTGGGGATCCAGGTTCGAATCCCGATCTGGGTGGAGTTTCCGTGTTCTGGTATGGTTTGAGGTGTGGTTTGAAGTAAAGCTCGGGGCATGGTTTGAGAAAGTTTGAGGTATAGTTTATGGTTTTGTTTGAGCTATGGTTTGAGGTATAATTTGAGGTAGGTTTGTGGTATAGTTTGCTGTATGGTTTGAGAAACTTTGTTGTATGGTTTGAGAAACTTTGTTGTATGGTTTGAGGTATAATTTGAGGTATGGTTTAAGGTATAGTTTATGATATGGTTTGAGAAACTTTGAGGCATGGTTTGAGCTAAAGTTCGGGGCATGGTTTGAGAAAGTTTGAGGTATAGTTCAAGGTATAATTTATGGTTTTGTTTGAGGTATGGTTTGAGGTATAATTTGCTGTGAGGTTTGAGAAAATTTTATGGTTTGAGGTATAATTTGAGGTATGGTTTAAGGTATAGTTTATGGTATAATTTGAGGTATGGTTTAAGGTATAGTTTATGGTATAATTTGAGGTATGTTTTAAGGTATAGTTTGAGATATGGTTTAAGGTATAGTTTATGGTATAATTTGAGGTATGGTTTAAGGTATAATTTGAGGTATGGTTTAAGGTATAGTTTATGGTATAATTTGAGGTATGGTTTAAGGTATAGTTTGAGATATGGTTTGAGGTATAGTTTTCTGTATGGTTTAAGGTACAGTTTATGGTGTGGTTTGAGGTTTGGTTTGAGAAAGTTTGAGGTCCGTGTGGGTTTCCTCCGGGTTCTTCTTTCTCATCTTCTGCAACACTGCACAACACCATTCACTTGCCCCACCCACTCCACTAGTTGGTACTTCTTGATTCTAGAGTCTAGAGGCATTCCCAAGAGGCAATCTGAAGGTGGGTTCAAATCCCATCTCCACTGAAGTTACCAATGTGGGCCCTTGAGCAAGGCCTTTAACCTTCATTGTTCCAGGGGGCGCTGTGTCAACCCTGTGACCTCTTGTTTTGCCAACTTTGCTCTCTCTCTCTCTCTCTCTCTCTCAAGCTCGGTCCTGCCTCGCACCTTATGGAGCATCAGTTTATCTACCACAATAAATAAATAAATTTAAAAGATTCAAGTACACAGTAAACTTCCGAGCAAATTATCTACGAAGACAATTATCAATGTTTATTATACAATGTGTATCATAAGTTTTTATTACGGTCATAAAGACGTCCCGAGCTCAGCGACTTGTTTCGTGCGAGTTGGTGCCATATTTACACCACCTTTCGCCCGAACAAACTTCAAACCCACCGCCGGCTCAGTGACCCTGTATTAAAAGAAGTGATGTGAAGGCCCGCTATAAATATTGTAAAGTTTATTCTATTTGATCTGATCAAATGTATTTGGAACTATAACCTGGACAGCGGGGTGATATAAACAACAGGAGTGAGTTTCTTGCATCATATTTAGACACAAAAGTGGCACGACACAGCCGAGCACCCGAGGTTTAGGGCTCTTGCTCAAGGGCCCTACAGATGTAGCCCTTTAGATCTAGGGCTTAAATCCTCGAGCGCCTGGTTGGCCGTCCAGAACCTTATCCACTATGCACTGCGTTCTTGCTTAACTAGCAACATTCCCGTAGTGTATCCTTCAGCGTCGTTGGTACCCAGAATTCAACTTCACTGTGGCGATGGTGTTAAACTGGATGTATAATTATATAGTTAATTGACGATGATCTTATTGATGATGACATGTTCTGTGCAGAGTTTTCATGTTGTCTCCTTGTCAGCATGGGTGTCTTTCAGGAGCCCCAGTTTCGGCCCCTGGTTAAAAACATGCCAGCGGGTAGAATAAAATAAAAATAAAATTTCGCCTAGCTTCCAAGTGGCTGTCCTGGGTTTCGCCTTATCGTCAGTCCAAATGAAATAAGCTGCGAGAGGTGGGAAAGGGCATGGCATTGTTGTCAATAAATCACTTTAAAGAGGCATTCTGACGCATGGCATGGAGTTCAGTTACAACTTGTGATTTGTTCACAATAATACACAACCTCAGGTGTCATATTGCTTTTATAAAACACACTATTATAAAAAAATTCAAGAAATTGATTCGTAGATGCGTTTATTGAGAACAAAATTGTTAATAATCTGGTCTCCCGCGACGTAACTGATTCCCGTTTTTAATCGCTGAGTAACAGGATTCCGGTTTCCTTATAGAATGCCGTTTATAAATAAGTCGCAACTTTGTATGGTTTAGTTCTGAAGGGGAATATACCGTAACGATCTGTTTCATAAATAGTTTTTGCGATTGAATTGCTTACAAACACACTAGTAAAAAAAAAATACAAGGTTTCATTCGTAAATGCATGTATTGAGAACAAAATCGTTAATAATCTGTTCTTCCACAACGTAATCTGGTCCCATTTTTAAAGTGAATTTTGTTAGCTGAATAACAGGATTCCAGTTACCAGAACAATAAAAACGCCATCTTATGGCTAAATTACAGAATGTCGTTTATAAATAAAATGTTACAATAATGTATTATACATCACGCATTGATCCGAATGTAAAGTGCTCAGAGGTGTGTGTTATTGTTAGTGATGTCACGGCTGGACAAACGAGACAGCCAATCAGATCTAAGGACCGTCGCGACCTGTTTTATAACTAGTTTTTGCGATTACGATAGCGTCCTACGACTAGCTGTACTCCTGTCATCGCAACTCTACCAGCTTCACTGGTCACGGCAGCAGTCGTCTCGCGTTTGTGGTCAGTCCAAAGACGTCTAATCACAGAGTTTCCCCCGCGTCTGATCTCCAGACTGCTAACCGCCTGACGCTAACCGCCTGACTTCCCACGCGAAAGCGATAAATTAAATATCACATCCGGCAGATTCTTAACCCCCCCCCCTCCCTCCCTCCCCGAGCTGTTTACGGCCTGTTTTGCTTCTTCTTGTACGCTATATTATTCACCAGCCCATTTTTACACTAATGGCTTATTACAGCTCGCTTTCGCATTCCATTTGCTTTCGCTCTGAATCGTGTTCATAAAACAAATTGCAACCATATCCTAAAGGGAGCGCGAGAGGAGCGTCGGAGTGGCGCAGACATTTCCGAACCGCGCACCCAAAAGTGGTCGGGGAACGGTGGAATAATTGGCGTATTTACCCGGACCCCGCGTCGTCGTCATCGCCGGGCAATTTCTCCGTGCCGCGGATTGGCTCGGTACCGGGTTTTAACAGCAAATGCGAGGCACTTATTTATCAATAAAACCGTATTCACCTCCAATATCCATGTGATGTTGTTTCAAGCCAGGACTATTATGAGACACGCAGAGACTACAACCCATCTATAATTTATAGACATAAACAAACTTCAGCTGTAATTATATGTATCGGGCTCAATGAGAAATTATTAATAACATAACTTTTAAAATCCTCAAGGGTAGTTCATGCAAATGAGCTGTCTGCCAGTGTTCTAATAGTGGAAGCGGTAAACATTAGAGGGCCAATCAACAGCAAGTCTGTGTGGTTATAAATAAAGTTAGGGAAATCGCAAAGTCAAAATTAAAGGTGGTCAAGGACTTTAGACAGTCGCACACACACACACACACACACACACACACACACACACACTGTGTTAATAATGCATTTGACGTATCTGATCTCGGGGCCCTGTATACGTTGCTGAAACATTGTCGGCCGACATCACACAGCAGTTACTCAATAAAGACGGCGGTGGCTCATTGGTTTACGGTGCCGGACTATTGACCCGACAAGTTTCATAGCCCCGGCGCTGTCACTGTTAAGAGACTGAGCAAGATATTTAACCCCTAGTTGCCCCCGGAGGAGGGCGTCGGCTAAATAGCGTGAACATATTCACAATCTGTGCGTCGTCATCATCCGCACGGACCGTTGGTTGGACTACAATCTGGACTACAGTCTGTTTTTTAAGCTGTTCGTCACCATCTTACACAACGCCAATGGTCTATTTTGACGTGTCGTTTAAATTGCAATGCTGCTTGTGAATATAGCTCCCCCGGTGGGCGTGGCCATCTCCAAATGTGGCGTGATCTGGTATATTCGTCGGCGACGGAAAACCCAGGGGCACCGGCGATATAAAACAACCTCGTCAGACATCGGTCGTTAATCAACAACACTGGCGGCGAGTCCAAGTGGCTTCACCGCTCAAATAGCAATCCACCAAAGTCAGAGTGCACCTTTGGCTTATTGTTTTAATTGGTTTACTGCACGTTACGCCCAAAACACACCCGTAAAAATGTAAGAAAATTAGCAAGTTGTACGTATCCCGTCATTATGATAGTAAATATATACTGACACACCCTAAATTTGACTTTACGATGCAAGTTTGCTCGTTAAAATGGAGCCCGCTGGGTCTAAATAAAAAAAATATATTTTGGGGGATTTGCCAATAATCTGTAAGTTCAAAACTTACTATGTTTTCTTTTGTGTACATTCTCGCCGCTGAGCTGACATGCTCAGACACTCTGCAGATCGCCGATCGTTTGTAAATCCCTGTTGCGGAATGCTACTTGTACCCCTGACCAAATAAAAAGGTACAATTCTAATATGTTCATTTATTTGTTATGTATTTCTGTGTAATTGTTCGGTCGGGTCCTCTCCGTAATAATCCCGGTTATTTGCCGTCTCGCCACCTCCGGCGCACACCTCGCATTATTTCCAGGAGGCCCGGCGCCGAGTCGGCTATCTGCATGTCTTTCATCAGACGACTGAATGCAGATGAGTGGAGGAATCGTCAGTTTGGGGATTTAGCGTTCCTCGGTGAATTTTCAAATCAATCCGATGCATTAGTTATCGCGCCGGCTTTGATAGGGTCCAGGCCGGCGTTAACGAGCTGCACTGTGCTACCGTCTGCTAAGCCAGGCTCCTCACGTGCCGGCTCGTCAGGCCAGAGGGAACGACACCTCAACATCCATAATGACTGCTCTTCAATATTTAGAAACTTCAAGCCAGGACTGACAGGAGGGGTGTGTGTGTGTGTGGGGGGGGGGGGAGGGGGGTGTATAAATTATATGCATTATTATTCTCTCAATATAAATGAAAGCCTGTGTTATTTTGGACAGCTTGTATTGACTTGTATTGATTTATTAGAATTATTATTATTAGAAATGTGCTTCTTCTGACGGCTTGTTCCCTTTAGGGGTCTCCGTAGTGGGGGGCACTGTCTTACACCCTCCCGACCCAACCCTCTCATTCACCCAGGCTTAGGATCATGCACCCGGGACAATTTAGCGTCTCCAAGTCCTAGAGGGTGGTAAACGTGGTACCCTGGAGAATTAATTTATATTAATTCTCTCAATATAGATAAAAACCTGTGTTATTTTGGAGAACTTATATTGACTCTGATGTATTGATCTAGACGTGGGCGGTAACCGTGGAACCCTGGAACCCTGGAGAATTAATTTCTATTAATTCTCTTAATATAAATGAAAGCCTGTATTATTTTGGAGAACTTGGATTGACTCTATTGGATTATTAGAATTATTAATCTATTAAGATATTTTTTTGTTTCTTCTGACTGCTTGTTCCCTTTGGGAGGACGCCGCAGTGTCCCCTCCCCACCAACCCCTCCTTTTGACCCGGGACCTGGGAATGGACCACACTGTCGGGGGGCATGGGGAGGAGATCCCCATATTCGACTTGGCACTGTCTTATACCCTCCCGACCCAACCCTCTCATTCACCCAGGTTTAGGACCGTGCACCCGGGACAATTTAGCGTCTCCAAGTCCTAGATGTGGGTGGTAACCGTGGAACCCTGGAGAATTAATTCCTATTAATTCTCTTAATATAAATGAAAGCCTGTTATTTTGGAGAACTTGTATTGACTCTAGTGGATTATTAGAATTATTATTATTAGAAATTTGCTTCTTCGGACGGCTTTTTCCCTTTAGGGGTCACCGCAGTGCCTCCTTCCAACCCAGCCCCCCTTTTGACCTGGGATCTGGGAATGGACCACACTGTCAGGTGGCATGGGGAGGAGATCCCCATATTCGACTTGGCACTGTATGGCACCCTCCCGACCCAACCCTCTCATTCACCCAGGCTTAGGACCGTGCACCCGGGACAATTTACCATCTTCAAGTCCTAGATCTGGGCGTTAGCCTTGGAACCCTGGGGAAAAAAAACCCGGGAGAACAGGCCAAATCCACACAAATGGACAGAGAAGGATCAGTGACCCCGGGATAAGGAGAGAATGGGGTAATTTGGAGGTAATTAACCCTCCTGTTGTAACCAGGTGCAGCCTATGTAAGATGAGCCGAGACATACAAAACAATGTGGGAAGAGTTCGCGGGGCAACAGGTGTGTAAATTACCTTTAATTACCCCGGCCCCGCCCCGCCCTGCCCCGCCCCTGCTTCATAACCTTCTCCATCTATTTCTCCACCTTCAATGCTACCATCCCCACTATTAATACCACTGCGACTACTAATAAGCCTGTATCTGGTTTTTAAACCTTCCTGGGTTGGATAAGAGAGGAGGAGGAGGAGGGGGTAGGAGGGGAGGGGGGGCGGCGGCCTATTACGGGCGAGCCATCCTCTAAGCAGAGCGGCTTTATCCTTCAGGAGAGAAGGCCGCAAATTCCCTCTCTCAGGTGGATGATTAAAATCAATTAAATCACTCCTGCTATTTCAGCTCAGGGATTCTCCTGACGAAGGAAATTATGCTTTAAAGAGGGAGAGACACCGAGGAGAGAGAGAGAGCGAGAGAGAGAGAGAGAGAGAGGAAACGCTGGCTTCCGAGCCTTGTCTCTCTCAAGCCCCTGTCTTAGCATCACTCTGCCTCACAAATGAGATTAAAATGTGCAGCTCGGGGATTTCAAAGGGAGATTTTTTTTCATAAGAACATGAAAAAGTCCTAAGAAGCCGGTGTAAGTAGACTTGAAAGCCTCTGGTGGGAGGTGCTGTCTGCCAGGCCTGCCTTCGCCTCTCGCACCGCCACCACCGCGCAACCGCGCCCTGTACATGACACACACACACACACGGGTTAGGCGGTACACCCGGCGTATCCCCACCCTCGCCCTGCTTGTTAAGATCTAAATAAACACACACCTACTCGCCCCGGCGAGCATTACCATAACCCATGCCGTGTGAAAGCAACAGCCGTGACATGTAAGCCAACGGGACGGCGCCGCCGCCCGGCCCCTCGCCGTGTCGGTGTTGACAGCGTGCTGTTTTTCCCGAAGCCGCGGTACGAGTTTTTTTTTTTTTTTTCTCCCTCACCCCCTCTGCCTGGTTCTCTGTCACTTAAGGAACGCGAGGCGGTGTGATTAAACCCAAACGCTGTGTCAACCTGCCGCTCGCCGTTCTCGGCTGGCGGCTGGTGGAGGCGCTGAGATTAAACGCTCACGTATGGAGCCGCGACATACACGCCTGGTTTACACCGTGGCGTGTTTCATCCGCGCGCGGAACATGCAAGGAGTAACATGAGAACAGTGACTTGTAGGTTCTAAAGGCTTCTGTGTGTGTTATATCCACACGCTCGATATGGGGCAATTTGGAGAATTCATTTCACCTTGAATCCATGTTTTTGGACTGTGGGAGGAAACCGGAGAACCCGGAGGGAACCCACGTGGACACGGGGAGAACGTGGAAACTCCAGCCAGATTGCAATGATTGCGATGCGAACCGGGATTCCCTAGCGCTGAGAGGAGAACATGCCAACCACTAAGCCACCGTGCTGGCCTGGATTTTATTGATTTGTTAATGTAAATTTTTATATATTTGTATGTACACTAAAGGCGGGTGGAGTGTCCATGTTCTTCCCATGTCCGCGTGGGTTTCCTCCGGGTTCTCCGGTTTCCTCCCACAGTCCAAAAACATGGATCAAGGTCAATTGAATTCTCCAAATTGCCCCATATAGAGTGTGTGTGTGTGTGTGTGTGTGCCCAGTGATAGACTGGCGCCCTGTCCTGGGTGTATCTGCCCAGCGCCCGAAACGTTCTCCCCTGGATGGGCATGGGGACCACCCCCCCCCCTTTTTTTTTAACTAAACAAATAAAAATAAAATCGAAAAATAGTCTAATGAATATTCAACAGAATTTTTTTTATGTTATTTACTTTTTAAATCCTTTTTCTTTATAACAAATAATAATTTTTAAATAAATTTTTTTTAAAAGGCAGTTAATTTTACTCTTGATTGGCATTAGTATTTTCCAGCATGTCTTGACCCCATAATAATCATATTATACTATATATTTTATATTCCCGTAAAAAAAAAAAATTGTGAATAAAATAAAGCTTGCATTCGGTTTAAGGCTAACCTTTTTTTTTTTTTTTTTTTTTTTTTTTTTTTTGCTTCCTTGTTTTCTTTTCTTTTTTTTTTATTTTGTGACTTTTGAGGGAACTCTAACCCACCGTCAGCTGTTTAAGAGTGCATGAGGGGTTCAGGTCTCAGAGGCTGCAGGGTAGATCTGTGGAAGAACAGAAGCCCGGCAGCTCTAACCTAATCTGTGATGTGGCCAACGTTCCATGATCACGGCTGGACCCGGAAAGATGATAAATGCATCGTGAAGCCATGTAAAAACCATCTGAACAGGGGTATTGTCAGGGATTCCGGTCAGCCCGGCTCCCTTTATAACCGGCCGGATCCCCCGTTGAGCTGTTCAAACCTATTTAATACCTTATTAGTTGAAATATAGTGCTGCTGTTGCGCCGGAATCTGGCAGTCCTTTGTCTCCTGACAAATTTACCTATTCTCCAATTCAGAGGACGTGATTCAGCGGTGAGCCTCTGTCAGTCCCGGTTAAAGACAGCATCCCCCCCCCCTCCATCCTCCGGCTCTCTAAGGCTTTTGATATACAGCCTCGACAGTGGAGCTTTAAAGGGAAGAAATAGATTCCGATATCCGCGGCCGCCCACGGAAAAAAAAAAAAAAAAGGAAAGGCCGTGCTGGAAACGCCGCGTTGAAATTCCTAATTAGCCGACAGTGTCCAGTCAATTCGATTTGCTAAACCTGTTGCTCACCTCGGCAGCCGGCTGATCCCCCGGGTTTGTTGGACATGCACATTTTATGGCCCCTTAAGAATGATGGTGGAGGATGCAGCTTTCTGTTGGGTGGAATTTCCCTAACCCCACTAAGCCCTGCGTGGATCCTTTTATGAGAATGAGCTAAGTACGTGAGGATAAGCAGGGAATTTATGATTTTGGGATTTTTTTTTTTTTTTAATGGACAGTGCAGGACCCCGGAGAGATGCACACAACCAACCAGAACTGGAAACAGATGGAGCACATATAGGTGGACGTGTCGGAGACCTTTAATATGTCTTAAATAATACATATTAAGTCAGACTTGATAAGTCGGGATTCAAGATGATCCAAGACGATGTTTTATTTGTTTTTGTTTTTTTTATTTACGAGCTCCACTGCTCGTCAAACATCAATGTTTAAACGGATGAAATATTACGATGACACTGAAATAACAGCCACCATGTTGTGGGAAGGTCACTTTATTTGGGAATTTGTGGTTTTCCTGTGAAGTTACAACCACCGGGCAAGAATGTTGGCTCGCGCTAAACTTCTTGTAATGCGTCCCAGAGCGTCCCATGGGCTCGAGTTCGGAACTTTGTGCAGACCACTGGGATAGGCCATCCAAAACAACCATTCTGCGCCTTTACGACTATGGCTTCTTTTCCGTGGAGAATGTGCTGGAACCTAAAGGGGCCTTCCCAAATCTGTCAAAAGCAATAACTGTCTTAACGTGACCCTTTGTGTCTTAACATGACCCTTCATTTTGTGTTTTGCATAAAGTTTGCTTAAATGGCATAATATGGGGATTAGTTTTATATTGTATTAAATTGTATTGTATTTAAGAAACTGGGACTGTTGTGAGGGTCTGAACCAGGAGTCTAAAGATAATTAGACTTGCGTCTAATTTATTGCGTGTTTAAGTATAACACACCAATCGGCGTGTCCCGTTCCGTTCCCTTTAAGAGCCAGTTGGCGCTCTGATTTTTGCGGGTTGCTATTTGGGTGGTGCAGCTACCTGGACTCAATGTGCTCTTCCATGAGGTTCTCCATGTTCCTGTGAATGGAGAACCCACAGTATAGTGTAGACTTTGTATCTGCATTCTCTGTACAAATGTTTTGATGGTCCACCACCCAACGCGATAGCGACCAACGACTAAGAGGTTGTTTTCAGTCGGCGGTGCGCCTGGGTAAGAAATGTACCTGAACACGCCTCATTTCTAGATGGCCATGCCCATCGGGGGTAGATATATTCACATGCAGTGATGCTATTTAAACCACGCAGACGAAAAAAATAGGTGTAAGATAGCAATGAGCATTGCAAGAGTGTTAGAGAGAACCCTATTATTTTACTATTTTTGAGTTCATGCTTCAGAAATCAAATGTCCTCCCTGTGTCTGAGTGGGTTTACTAATTGATACTAATTACATTCGTAAATGCAGCCGAGGTTCGCGACGCCCACAATGCACCGAACCCCTATTACTGTCCCTCCCACAGGTAGTGAGCCCATTTGAGGGGGGCCTGACCACCAGACGCTTGCTGACGAACCCCATCCCCGGGCCTGGTTCCAGGGTGGGGCCCCGATAACCCTATTTCGGGCAGGGTACACGTATTCCTGGATTTTTTTATTCATAAGGGTTGTTTGGCCCACTCTTTGTCTGACCCGTCACCTAGGACCAATTTGCCTTGCGAGACCCTACCCCTCCACCACGAACCCCTGCAAACCCCTCCACCGCGACAAAGTGGTGATCCAAGGAGGGGTAAAAAATGTCCTGTGTCGGGAAAGAGCCAGCGACGTGGCCTCAACCGAAATCAAACTGAAAAATAGTTGGCCAACTTCTTCCCAAACGTGGCGCCAATGGGACGAACACGAGACCTGATTTGGGTTCATTAATTTTTGATTGGCTTTTTTATTATTTTTTGGATTTTTTTAAGGCTGGCGGTTTCATCCGCACTCATTCTTAATTGACACCTCTCATAGCATGGGGTGAGGTGTGGACACCGGCCGGCGTTAACGCAGCCACCTTAAATTATCATTTTAATAGTAACATTGGTATGGGTGGAGCATCGCATTAGTCTTAAGAGCAAGGTGCCGGTTGGCGCGATATTGCCTTCATCTTAAGCGAGTCGGCCGGCGTCGGCTCAGTGATTACCAGCCTAATGAAAACTATCTCGCTCGGATGTCCAAAGTAAATCTAATTTAAATATCCATTTATCCGTCTGTGAGAATGCCTCGTGGCTATTAGTCCAAGCGAACAGGTCTGGCTGGGTAATTTCCTGCCTCTCCTTGACTCCAGACCAAGAAAGAGACCCCCATTCCCACTCCGCCACCACGGGCACTTAACTTTGGAAATGAATAATGCAGTAACACCCTTTTCCTAACTACACTCAGCCGCGCACACGCGCCCTCGCAGCCACCTAAACCCCCCCAGGGCTCGGGGCGGCTGGTTCAAGTGCGCACACTTGAGGGGGCAGCGGCAGTATCAGCTAACAATTATCGGTGAATTTGTACACTTTATTACCGAACCTCCACTGGGCAAACAGTGTCGCGGCGCCGAGAGCGGACCCCCCTCGCCCACTTATTTATCTAATAAGAGCAAATTAATTAGACCTGAATGAGTGCAGCTCTTGTGCTGGCTGGCTACCGCGGAATGGCGACGACGGGGCGCTGGGTATGACGACGAGGATTCGTCAGGGTAAGACCAGAGAAGAGCAGGAACCAAAAGAAAGGTGAATATATATGTAAATATTTAAATTAGATGTAAATCAAAGGCACGTTCTAGTTCTCTTAATTATTCATGGGCGTGTTTGACGTACAAATAAGACAATTTAATCCCTTTAAGAGCCAGACGGCACTCTGACTTTGGCGCATTGCTATTTGGGCGGTGCAGCTCTCTGTGTTCTCCATGAGGTTCTCCATGTTCCTGTGAATGGAGAACACTTTCTGTACGAATGCAGACAGATTTAATAGCGTTTAATTTGTGGTTTGGAAACAGCGTCTGATGATCCACCGCCCAACCAGATGGCGACTGACGTCCAAGAGGTTGTCTGCAGTCGGCGGTGCACCTGGGTTTTGTACCTAAACACACCTCATTCTGAGACGGCCACGCCCATTGGGGTAGGTATATGCACCAGCAGCGTTGCTATTTAAAAGGTGGGCGTCTGTGTTGATGATCCACCGCCCAACCAGACAGCGACCGACGCATGAGAGGTTGTTTTCAGTTGGCGGTGCGCCTGGGTGAGAAATGTACCTGAACACCACTCATTTTGAGATGGCCACGCCCATCAGGGTAGGTATATGCACCAGCAGCGTTGCTATTTAAATGGTGGGCGTCTGTGTTGATGATCCACCGCCCAACCAGATACCGACCGACGCATGAGAGGTTGTTTTCAGTCGGCGGAGCGCCTGGGTGAGAAATGTACCTGAACACCCCTCGTTTTAAGACGGCCACGCCCATCAGGGTAGGTATATGCACCAGCAGCGTTGCTATTTAAAAGCCTCAGTGGGGTGAAGGCTTATAATGAGGCAACTTTTTGAGCTACTACAAGCTCTGTTTTACAATCAGGATCCCAATTCATCTCAAGCATATTCCTGTACATCTCAAACTATTTGTAAAACGTCTTTTAAAATTAAAACCTATTAAGGAAACGTCGGGCCACGTCTCGGTGTGTAAGAGTGATATATAGGTGAGAAATGTTCGGGTCTGGCGAACGCAAACAGGGCCATCAATCTTTGAGCCTTTTTTACTCGTTACTTTACCCACAAATCTCCTCTCGTTCAGTCTTTTTGCTCGTGGTCTCGCGGGACATGTAAATGCCTATCGCTGATGGGTTAGCGGTTAATAGCCGCCCCGATGACACAACTCTTCCTGCACGGAGCTGCAGGGACGTCCAGACGGCTTGCTGTCGGCTCCTGTTTGTTCAGGTGAGGGAGGCCTGCTAAGCCCATCAGTCCCTTGCGTGGTGCATCCGCTGGCCGTAAAGCCGGAGTGTTAAATCAAAGTGAGGACGCCGGTCTGCTGCGGCTTCGGCGCGCCCCGGCCTGATGGCTCGGGCCCTGCCGTCCTCGCTCCGAATCCCAAACGGGTCATCACTCTGTGCGGAGGCCGCAGCTGCCTGTATTACAGACCACACAAAGAATCCGGACTGTACACTCCCTACATTCACGCCATTTTTTATTTCCCACAACGCATATAACACCTATAACGGCGCTCGGAGTTTAGTACATTCCTGACTTCATGAGGAACGGTAACTGCTGGGATACGTATGACGGAACAGACTGATCCGTAAGGCCGGTGGTGTTGAGGGTGTGGAGCTGGACTCGCTGAGGGCGGTGCCAGAGAGGAGGATGCTGTCTAAGATGAAGGCCATTATGGACCATGCCTCCCACCCAGTGTACCACCCACTGCACTGCCCACTGTACTAGGGCTGCAACTAACGATTATTTTGATAATCGATTAATCGGCCGATTATTTTTTCGATTAATCGATTAATCGGATAAATATAAAAAAAAAATTCCATGTTTTTGCATTTACATTTAATCATTTAAAAGACGCTTTTATCCAAAGCGACTTACAAATGAGAACATTACATGTCAGTAGTTATGAAGAAAACCAACTACACTGTACAATCATTAAGCAGGTCAATAAATGTCTGGTTTTATTTACAGTAGGAGTTTAAGGCATCCAAGTAGCCCAAAGAGCAATTAAACACAAATCTCACATACACACTGACAATATGTAGCACAGTGTGAAAAAAAATACTAAATTACACAAATTTGAGTCACTCTAATATGTTACTTAATTCTCCTTTAAATGCAACTAATTCAACCTCACTCCCATAGTGTGCAGTGTCTTCACTCACATTTTATCAAATAATGTGTACCTTGATCATTAATTAGCACCTTTGTGTACAAGTTGTATGTACAGTATTTATAAAAGCATATTTAAACACTTATTAAGCTGTTTGGGGGAGGGGGTTCAGTAAAATTATTCTATAGTATAGTATTATATATAGTATGTTTGTGTTTAAACATACTACTGTATTATAGTACACTTAATTCCAAATACTGTCTGTTCTGTAGCCTATTGGAAAAAAAATTAACAAATGAACTGATTAACAACCAGCTATTGAAAAAAATAAATTAACAAATTAGCCAATGAACAAAAAAAATACGTCTTGTGTGAAAAGTCGACCCGGTTTGAAAGCAGACTTGCGCTTTAAACTTGCGAGTTGCTTGCGGACTCACACGCAGCTCAGACTCAGTGTCCCAGTGCCGGGACATTTAATGATCCAATGAAGGTCATTTAAAAACCAGGACAATTTCCTCACTTTAAAAAAAAACCCGGGACATGACGTGAAATACGGACATGTCCCGGGAACTGCGGACGTATTCGTATACCGGACATACTCCGTTATCATGTATCATCATGTATCATCACCGTGCAGCACGGTTCATGTTCGCAGAGCTTGAGAGTGAGCTCCTCGGTGAGGTGGAATCATCAGGTGAAGCTCCCGCAGTTTGGATTTAAACCGGAGATTTTTTCAGCGTTGGCTGTGTCTCATTTGTACGATTTATCAACTTGTTTTGCAGACTCCGCCTCGTTCTGTTCAACCCGCTATTGGTTTCCAGCGTTATTGAAGCGCTGCAGGTGACGCAAGCGGTCACGACATTGCGAGTAACGCGGAAATAGTGCAACCCAACGAATCGATAATGTAAATTCATTATCGATACTTTGGATAATCGATTTTTATCGATTTTATCGATTCGTTGTTGCAGCCCTACACTGTACCATCCACTGTAACACCCAGTGTACCACACACTGTACCATCCACTGTACTGCCCACTGTACTATCCACTGTAACACCCAGTGTACCACACATTATATCATCCACTGTACTGCCCACTGCACCACACACTGTACCACACACTGTACCATCCACTGTAACACCCACTGCAACACCCATTGTAAAACCCACTGTCCCACCCACTTTACCACCCACTGTAACACCCACTGTACCACCCACTGCAACAACCATTGTAAAACCCACTGTGCCACCCACTGTACCATCCACTGTAACACCCACTGTACCACCCACTGCAACACCCATTGTAAAACCCACTGTGCCACCCACTTTACCATCCACTGTACTGCCCACTGTACCCCACACTAGTCAGACACAGGAGCACATTCAGTTTAGGACGTCTTCCAGCCTTCGTGCCAGTGGCGCCAACTCTGTCTGGCATCTGTTCTCCAGCCACTTGCGGGTCATCTGAGTCACTGAAAAACCTCTTGTATTTCAGCTTCCCCGATGCCCACTTAAAAACGGCAGGTCCTGGCACTCTGGCGGCTCCCAGCCTCTTCCACTTTGACTCGGATCCTCCGCTTGGCCTTCTGGGAAACATGCCTGCGAAGCCCCCAGGTGTTTTCACGTTCCTGCAGCACGTGGTCAGTCTCTCTCTTATGTCATGTGATGTTGCAGTTTATAAAGGGCGCACACATTCATCAGGTGAAGCAGGGTCAGGTGCGTTAATTACCTTTAATTAAAGTCCATCCCCGTTGTCTCTGCCTCAGATAGATTACAAGCATTTCCTGACACAACTCTCAAATTTATCCGGACCTGGGACAGGCGATACGGTTGCCTGGATACGTCCACTCCCAAAAGGTAGGACAATTCAGTATCTTTACCTTTAGCATGTCTCCGAATGTTGGCGGAAACCCATGCCGGTTCTAGAGAACATGCAAACCCCACACAGAGAACACCTTGTGTTCTCGCTTCTTCAGCTTCACAAGCAGCGTATTGTAGAAAAGTTCTAGCTCTTCCACCCAGGGGGTTTTATTTATGTGCAGTAGGAAACATTACGTACTACTTTTCGGCGCTGGAGTTCATTTATATCGTTCTGTGTTCAGACTTTAATACGAGACCAAAGTTTGAAAGCCTCTTCTGATCGTCAGAGCAGCAATGGAGCCGAGTACGGTTCTCCGCCGATTGATTTGTCTGTGTGGATAATTTAATATCGAAATGGCGTTCGGCTGAGATTTCCGCATTTCTGTTCTGAAAAAAAAAAAAAAAAAAAAAAGAGAGAGGGAAAAAAAAAAAAAAAAAAAAAAAACCTACATAATTTCCTCCTCTCGCTGTGAGATGTCAAGTCTGCGAGCGCCTCGACTCCCCAACCGAACGGGGGGACAATGTAATGTCACCGTCTTGTCGGAGCGTAAATAATTCAGCGGTTCTTTGCCATGCAACTTTTATTTCCCATATCACACTGAAGTACTAAAACACTTTGTTGTCTTCGCCGCGCACGGCGCATTCATGGGAAACTTTCACTGAAACTTTGAATTAATTATGAATACAAAAGTCTATTTTGTTGCTCGCCGCCAAATCCTCTGAATCCCGAGCCTGTCCTCTGTGTGCCGCCTTGTCAAAATATTCGAATGAAACGGGAATCTAAAAAGTGCTAAAAGGGACTGAAGCCGGCGTCGTTTTAACCTCCTCGCTGTGATGAGCCTCTCAGACAACAAAGGTTAGCGCTGGGATGTTTTACTGCCTGTTAATCAGCTTTCCTGCTTTATTTATTTCTTTTTTTTTGGGTTCTTCAGGCCCTCAAACGGAATCCGTACATGTAGTATTTTATTTTTTTATTCCTTCGGCTTCTCTGATTGATGGAGCGATCGGGTGGCAGGGGTGCAGTCAGCCGGGACAAGAGGTGTGATGCATTTTTAATCTGCAGAGTGCAAGATGAGCCAGGAGTTCTTAGACCTTCTGTTCTCTCACAAAGCTGAAGATCTCCCGGAGCATCTCCGGAACTCCAAACTGCCCCGAGGGAAGAGAGTGACATGCTCTGGTCCTGCCAGAACTCCATCCAGCAACACCGAGAGGCCTGCTGATGGATGTTTGCTTTTCGGAATGCTTCTAAGCGAAGGGACAGTGCTTGCTGTGTCTATTTGGTAGGTTCTCCACGCGGCTCCTCGCATGCAATTCGAAGCAACCAGGGTTGTGGTATTGTCCTGCCCTGTGATGAATGGACAACCCGTCCAGAGTCTCGCCAATTAGGCGTTGGGGTTTGGCTCCATCACCCCCGGGAACCCTAATTAGGAGGAGTGACTTGGGGGTCAGAAGGTCATCGCAATGGGTGAGCGAGGATCTGGCCTCCCTGGAGCAAATAGACTTGAGGGTCTTGTTTAGAAGCCCACATTAATAAGATGGTAGTCCAGAGGTTAATAGACCAATTGCCCCGACTACACCGCTTCCACCTAGACACAAACTGCTCTGCCACAAGGGTCTTCACATGATTTCCAAAAAGGTGTGGTCTAAATAGCACCTATGGCAGCACAACATCACAGAATATAATATAAAACTGGTGGTTCTGGTTCGTTTGTCCAATGCGTGATATATGATACATTATTAAATCATAAATACGGATTAATATAGGCAGAGAGCCGATTCCCTGTCAGCACTAAACCTGTCACACTGTTTATAAACTGTGTTCTGTAATTTGGCCACTAGATGGCCGTTTTGGATTGGTAGAGAAACTGGAATCCTTTTACTCAGCGATCAGTGTTCACTTTAAAAACGGACTAGACTACATTGTGGAAGAGCAGATTATTGAATTTTTTTTAAAAGTTATATTTAGTTTAGTTTTTTAATAGTATGTTTGTAATCGTTACATTAATGCAATAAGACACTCGAGGTTGTGTATTATTGTAAATAAATCATGGCAAAAAGATAGAACTGTACTCCGCTGGATTACGTTGTGGAGGACCAGATTATTAGAGAATTTATTTCTTGCAAAAAACGTATTTATGCGCTTAAATTTTTTTATAGTACGTTTATACGTGTTTTTTTGTGGTCGAGGAGACAATCGAGGTTGTGTATTATTGTGAATAAATCACGGGAAAGAGGTGGAACTGTACTCCGCTGGATTACGTTGCGGAAAACCAGATTATTAGCGATTTTTAGTTTTAGTTTTTTTTTTTTTATAGTATGTTTGTAATCGAGGTTGTTTGTGGTCGAGGAGACACTCGAGGTTGTGTATTATTGTGAATATATCATGGGAAAGAGGTGGAACTGTACTCTGCTGGATTACGTTGCAGAAAATCGTATTTATGCATTAAAAAATTTTTATAGTATGTTTGTAATTGAGGTTGTTTATTATTGTAAATAAATCACAGGAAAGAGGTACAGTTCAGAAAGCGGTAGAACTGTACTCTGCCATGCGTCGGGCCTCTTTAAAAATATATATTTACAACAATGCCCCGCCCTCTTGCACCGTTTTGCTTTCGTATATTGCTAGACTGAAACTCCACAGACATGAGGAGAACATACCAACCACTCAGCAAGCATACGACCCATGCCAGCCTGTCCGCGAATACCCGGGACCTCGCTGCTGTGGCGCCCGGTACTTGGCATGCCTCCCGCTCACGTGGCATTGGCATCCAAAGGACGGGCTGCCTCCCTCGCACCCAGACAGCTTCAAATAATTAGCCTACAGAAAGGTGGACGGCTCGGTCGTCGACGAGCCGCGACTTGAAAGCGCCGTGCATGAATCATGTATAGCTTCGTTTAAAACTGCTTTGTAGACAAATACACTTGCAAAGTCAGCTCGCGGAGGAGATGCAAATGCCGTCCTCCAGCCCTGAGCTTCGTTTTAATGTTCTCCAATGAACAAGGACAAGGCGCCGTCTCTCAAACGGGCCTTTAAGAGTCACCCGGGTAAGGTCGTTAAGGGCGACGGGACGCTCCGGCGGTGGTTCGGTGGGGCGGGCTGTCTTGTTTCCTTCTGACCCGAACAACTCCCCCACCCCCCACCCCCCGCCGCTTTTGTCATGCTAAAAAATAAATGAAACCCAGAATGATGGAGAATGTTTAAAGATGGAGGGCGCTCAGGCAGTCATTAAATTCCACTCAGGGGGAAATTACCCGGTAAAATGGGACACGGCCACGGCGTACGCTCAAATGGCTTTTCCTTGTTCTCCTGCAGCAGAACGCTGGCCATGTTGAGTCCTGCAAACCTGCGCCCCTGTGTTTCTGGCCCCTCCGTCACACGGTGGAGTACACACTCACACACACACACACACACACACACACACACACACTTACCAAAATCAACACTCTGATTTGGGTTTGCTATTTATTTTATATATTATATACTACGTTGGCAGCATGGTGGCTTAGTGGTTGGCATGTTCTCCTCTCAGTGCTGGGGATTCAGTTTCCGATTCCAATCCACGTGGGTTTCCTCCGGGTTCTCCGGTTTCCTGCCACAGTCCAAAAACATGGATTCAAGGTCAATTGAATGCTCCACATTGCCCCATATAGAGTGTGTCTGTGTGAATCAGTGTGTGTGTGTGTGTGTGTGCCCAGTGACAGATTGGCGTCCTGTCCTGGGTGTATCTGCCCAGCGCCCAAAATGTTCTACCCTGGATGGGCATGGTGAACCCACCCGTGACCCTAGTAGAGGATAAAGCGCAAGATGATGGATGGGTGGATCTATTACTTTTGGCCGGCACAGTGGCTTAGTGCTTAGCATGTTCTCCTCTCAGTGCTGGGGATTCAGGTTCCAATCCCAATCTGGGTGGAGTTTCCATGTCCTCCCTGTGTCCACGTGGGTTTCCTCCGGGTTCTCCGGTTTCCTCCCACAGTCCAAAAACATGGATCAAGCAATTGAATTCTCCCAATTGCCCCATATAGAGTGTGTATGTATGAGTGAGTGTGTGTCCAAGGATAGATTGGCGCCCTGTCCAGGGTGTATCTGCCCAGGATGGGCATGGAGAACCACCCCTCCATGACCCTAGTAGATATAGTTCGCCTCCACCCTCCAGTTTGTGGAGGAAACAACCTGTAGAGGTTACTAGTCCATCGCCCGTTGGCTACACTTGTCCCATTTTAGTTTAGTACCTTAAGACAGCTGGAGAACACCCGTGCAGACGTGGAGAACATGTCTTTGGACCTTTGGATAGACCTCTCTGTACTGTAGTCCTGGCTTAATAAAGCTGTAGATCAAAGAGCTCGCATCGTTTGGTGTTGCGTCCCACTCCCGTTCCGTTCCCGTCGCTCCGCCGCCAACAGAACGCCGCGATATAATTATAAAGGCTCAGGGTAGAGCCCTAAATGAAGTTTCCTGGGTTCTGCCGGAATATCAATAGCTGTGTGCATGCAGGAGTTTGTGCAGATTAGAGCGAGAGCTGTTTTTTATAATTGCTTTTCTCCCCGCGGTGGTGCGGGCCCTCAGGGTCAGATCTGAGGAACCGGAGCGGCTCCTCCTGGGGAGCCGTGTGGGACCTGCAGACGCAGATTAATTGTGTGCAGTTCGAGGGCTTTAATTTGCGGGGAGGAAATGGCTGCCTAACCTAATTAAACAGCGGCTTGTTTCAAATATCTGTCCGAACGTTTGCATGGCGCTCAGCCTCCACCTTTTTTTTTTTTTTTGTGTAATTGCCTCGGACGAGTCGGAGGCACTAGGCATCGGGGTGGGCGGAGACGAGCGCTCCGGACTGGAGCAAGGGGGCGGGGCTTGTTTTTCCTCAAGTGATCAATTTAGGGGAAGACTCCGTGACCTGCGATTAGCCTTAACCCGCCGCTCAGCGAGCGATGCTGCCCCAATTAGGAATGTGGAACGAGTGGAGCCGGAACGCTGGGCTGAGAACACTGGACATGTTCTAACGTAGGAGGGACGTGAGCTCGGGGCAAGCGGATTTACAGACATGGAACCCGTTTATCGGTAGTGTGTCCTCAGGGGTCAGGGTTCCAATACATGATAATCCCTAATCCCTCATTTTTGGACCTTAATTCACCTCCTGTCCATCCATTAGGAATGTAGAGCGAGTGGAGCCGGAACACTGGGGTGAGAACACTGGACATGTTCTAACCCAGGAGGAACGTGAGCTCGGGGCAAGTGGATTACTTTCTCGATATCAAAATAAAAGTCCTAATTAGGTCACTCATCTCTAAAATTGGACACATGCTTTTAATAGAATTAAAGTCTTTTTATTTTTTTTTAATTGGCTCTTGTTCCTTCATGACCTCATCTGTTAACCTTCTCTTGGGCCTTCCTCTCCTCCTCCTGCTTGGTGGCTCCATCCTGCACATGCACGGTATGATCCTCATCTCCCCAATCTCAGCTCCATCACGTGTCACCAGTTTATATTAATCATTTTCATTCATTCATTATCTTCTGCTTTATCCTCTATTAGGGTTGCGGGGGGGGTTCCCCATGCCCATCAAGGGGAGAACATTTCGGGCGCTGGGGAGATACACCCAGGACAGGACGCCAATATATCGCTGGGCACACACTCACTCACACACACACACACACTCTATATGGGGCAATTTGGAGAACTCAATTGACTTGATCCATGTTTTTGGACTGTGTGAGGAAACCGGAGAACCCGGAGGAAACCTACGCGGACACGGGGAGAACATGGAAAGTCCACCCAGATGGGGATTTGAACCGGGAATCCCTAGCGCTGAGAGGCGAACGTGCTAACCACTAAGCCACCGTGCCGCCTACTAATATTAATCAATTAATCTTATTTAAACTAACCTGGAGTGCGACCGAACAACTTAACAACCACAAAACAATTTGAATAAATGACAATGACGCCTTGACTGAACGACGTCCAGGCCAATCGTGGCTTTTCTTATATATTCTTAAATATGACATGACATTTGATTGTAATCCAAAGATGAATGGATTAATGAATCCAGTGCGGTGAGGAAGCCGGGCCCGCGGTCCTCTGCACGATTCGGGTGTGATGGTGTGACCAAAGGGTCCGCGAGGGAGGAGTGTGAGACTCTTTACTTATACTGCCCCCTCGCTCGGGGCCTGCCCCCCAGCAGGAGGCTGCTCAGCGTTCCCCGGAGAACGGCCGGCTCTGTGTTGCACACGGCATCGATCCGGGAAAAGTGATGAAAGGGCGCCCGGCTCACCTTCAGTCCTACGTGTCCTGCGGCGATGGTGCTCCAGCACCACTGCACCTCCCTCTGTGTCACTTTAGTCCGTCCTACAGAGGCTTCAGGCCACCGGAGAGAGAAAGACATAGAGCGGAGGAGAGGGAGAACTCGGGTGAGGAGGCGCCCGGTGCGAAGATTAATGACCGGTTCTAGATCAATTTTTAATGCTGCGTTTTTCCAACTACAAAAATAAAGACGCGTTAAATAAAATAAAGACGCGTTTTCCACCAGCGCAACTTTATCAAGCAGGGACTTAGTCAGGGCTCGTCTTAAAAAAAAGAAAAAAAAGAAAAAAGTTTGAATATGTCTCGGAAAAAACAAAAAGGAGCAACATCAGTGGTTCAAATCCACAAGGTCTTCAAAGCACCCTGCCTTTACAAGCTGTAGTTCTCTGCTGGGATTCGATGTTGCAGCCCATTGTACTCCAAACCTGAAAAAAAAAAAAAAAAAAAAAAAATCTGACCTCAGACCAGAAGCGAAGAACTGGCCGTCGAAGTCAGAATTTTAAATCGGAAACTCAAGCAACATCAAGGAAGTCAGAGTTTGCTGACACAAATAAAGCTGACAGATTGTCCAGAACGAGAGTGTGTGTGTGTGTATATGTGTATGTGGTTCCGATTTCTAAGTAGGGAACATATTTTATTTACTTTTATTGGGATAAGAATGTTAAAGAACCGTCCAAACTGTACGTTCCACCCAACGATCGTCTCATCATTGTCTTCTGCTTATTGTCGCCATTAGGGTTCCACATGGGGTCCGCGTGTTCATCCAGGGGAGAACGTTTTGGCCGCTGGGTAGATACGTCCAGAACTGGGTGCCAATGCTTCGTTGGGCGCACTGACTCACACAAACTGGAGAACCGGGTTTTTTTTTCCTGGGTTCTCCTGGTTATCACCTTTAATCCAAAAGTTCCTCAACTTAATTTTATTTATAAAGCACTTTAAAAACAACAACAACGACTGCTGTACAGTAAAAATGAAAAAACAAGAAAACAATTTACCAATAAAATTGTAATAGCGCCAACGTTCCGTACAAATATCCCAAATTAATGATTGGAAACAGCGCAAGATCGCTCACCACTGGAGCCAAGAGCATTAAGGGCCTTGCCTAAGGGCCTATGTTGGTATCCCAGGGTGCCCCGACCTTAAAATATTTGTATATATAAACAGTATATCAAAGAGGATTCTGTGAGTAGGTTGCATGATAACGAAACGTAAAAAGAACGAAGGAAAAGTACGGGGTGCCCGACTGAAACGAAAGAAAGACAAAGAAAGAAAGCTGGAGAGTAAAGTGGAACGCGATTGGACGAGCCAGAAAGACTCAGAGGGTAGAAGACAGATGAAATTTAAGGGGAAGCAGACATGGGAATTAAGTAAAACATAATTAATCGTTGAAATCTGGAACTTGTTTTAATAGTGCCAAAGTAAAGTGCACGTTGGGTAATCAGGCGGCCCCGGGGCCGGAGCAGCCTTAACTACCGATACACAAGTGCACTTTTATTCTCTGCATCCGCCATGGCTGACTGACTTTGGGAGTTTGTTGTTGTCGGCCTGGTGGGAATCCGGCGGGGAGGAGAAGGCATTAACGCGCCTCAGGTTCTGGGCTATAGAGGGCTTTAAACGAGGCGGAGATACAGGCAGCGATCTGAGGAGCGCAGCGTGGAATTCAGGTAGGGGGATCCGCGGCAGCCGATCGGACAGCTGGGCTGAGCTCCGTCGAGATCACAGACCATATTGAGCAGGAATAAACTCGCCTCCATGCGCTTTATCACTTTCAGGACCTTGTCCCACAACCTTGAACAGGCGCTCCCTTGACGAACTCACCTGGGGAACATTTGCGGGGAGGGTTTTTTTTATTCGCCGGTCCTCTTTCTTTAGGTCGGACTCTGGTTTTAATCCGCCACCTGATTTCAAAAGCCTTACTTTTAATTCCAGCTGGAAGTGCTTGGGATAAGGCGTCCCAAAGTATAAGTCAGGCCCGGTAAAATACTTTGAGTAACGAAGGGTATGTCGTCTGGAAACCTTCAACCTTTGGTGTGAAGATCGACCTTTAGGGGAGTGGTAGCTCCGTGGTTAGGGTGTTGGGCTATCAATCAGAAGGTTGGGGGTTCAAATCCCAGGTCCACTGTCCACCCGGTCCACCAGTGTGGGTCTTGAGCAAGACCCTTAACCCTCATTGCTCCAGGGATGTTGTTATTATCCCTGTGTTCACCTTGTAAGTGGCTTTGGATAAAAGCGTCTGCTAAATGAACAAATGTAAATGTAAGATAAGGATGTAAGTGTTCGGTTTTAAAATGGATAGTAACCTGATGGTCGAGGAGTGATAACTGGTGCGCTGGTGTAGCCTGCATGGCGTTAAACGATACCCCATATACAGGCATGACCCTAAATATGACCCAACTCATACCTCAGATGGTCGTCCTCTACCACAAATAAAATTACAAATGAAAGAAACCAAATGGTAACGGCGTGCTTACTGATCCAGTCCTGACATACGGCATTGGCCATCCCAAGACACTGGGGGCTCCACTGCCACTTAAGAGTGAGCTTTATCCAGCGGGGCTCAAGCATTTTAATAGTATGTGGATTGACGGACAGACATTTGTTGTTGATGGACGTCTGGTTGACTCAATAAACGAATAGACGGGTGGATGAGTGAATGGATGTATATGGTATGGCGCGTGGGTGGATAAACAGATGGATGCATGGATGGCGATCCAGACAGCTCCATTAATCAAGAATAAATAAATAAATAAAAACATAGATATATTAACGGACGGCGAGTTGGCGCCACCGTGGTGTCTCTTTGGATGAATACAATTCCACCTGGCCTTCCCCCATCCACCTCCTTGGTCAGTCCCCTACAGCTGAGCCACGCGAGCGACCGCGGGACGAGCGACCCCAGCTCAGTTAATTTGGCCAATTAGCCCAGAGCGTTGTTTGCGGGCAGCGGCATAGTTGTATTGTCACGAATATGCGGGAGCTAAAATATGCCCCGGGGCTACAGGGCAGGAGTGGTTCCCTCTCCACCGGCCACATGTCAGCTAAACGCACTCGCGGGGTGGGTGGGGGGGGGCGAGGGGTGGAGCTCTCAGAGCTGCATATGTTCGTCAGGACCGTCCGCGACCGTAGGGTCGCGTCGGCGCTCATCCACCCACCGCGGTTCCTGGGTTTTGAGGGGACGAGGTGGCTTCGTGGCAGATGGGGGGCGAGTCGCAGGGATTGGCTAATCCCAAATCTGCCCAAGTCTTTCTCGCCCACACCACAACCGAGGGAGCCGCCGGAGCCAGCTGTCACCGAGAAGCCTTTCATGCTCCCCTGCACACAACAGCTGCATCAGGCCTGCCTGCTTGCTTCTAAATTATTAAACATCTTTTTAGTTCGTTCCAGATGCAGCTCCCAACGTGCTCGTGCGAGCCTTTGTGCATTTTACATACGATTCCTCGTTTTTTTTTTTTTTTTTTTTTTTTTCCTCCTCTCCATCCTCCCTTCCCCTCCTCTCATCAAAATGCTGTTTGTAAAAGTCATTATCCCATCTGTGCCCCAGTTTGGACAAAACAGCCCGAGACAAATCCGAACGCGTCGTTCCTTCCAGGACGATTTGGGAGACGAGCACGGAGCGCTGCCGGGCCGCGATGCTGTCGCTCTCGAACCCGATCCCACCTGTGAGGCACGGAAAACCGCGGCGCTACAATAAGAAGTTCTGCGAGTGAGATTTCGGCCTTGGTTGCTTAGTCGCCGAAATCTCACTCGCAAAACTCCTCGTGGGTTCCTCATGGGCGTCGACGATCAGCTGCTGATGGGAGGACGTTCCCCCGAAAGACTGGCCTGCAGTGAGTGAGCTATTATTGCTGTAAAAAGAGGTGTGGGGGGAATATTCAGAGCGGGTGTCTGGAGGCATTAGGGTTGGGGGGGGGGGGGGGGGGGCTATCCAAAATCCTTTTCACACTCTTCCCATTTCCGAGCTAATGACCCAAATCGGGCTCAGGTCCCGATCTCTGCACTGCATTAGGTGGTCCTGTGCAAAGGCCTGGACACCTGAATCACAAGTGTCATATATATATATATATATATATATATATATATATATATAAATAATATATCAATAACCCGCCCCCTACAGGCTGCATAGGGAAACACTGGCTTGCTGAACTGATGCAATTTCAAAATGATAGCTGAATGATCAATTTGCTTTTAGGAGTAGTAGTCGCCATGTCCGCCTCTCGGGGCTGGGGATCTGGGTTCGAATCCCGAGCTGGGTGGAGTTTCCATGCCCTCACCATGTCCGTGAAGGTCCGTGAAATTGCCCCATATAGAGAGTGTGTGTGTGTGTATGAGTGAATGAGTGTGTGGGCCTACATTTACATTTACCAACACCTTAATCTATAATCTTACCCATATCCCTATACACTAATTGTCACATGGTGTTATTGTCAGCTCTTCCGGATGGTTTATCGGCGCCCCCTATTGGACCCTGTTTGTCATTGGTGTAGATTTCGTGCAGCTGTGTGTTTTTATTGTGTTATTAGTTGTCTTTTCCTGGTAAATCTGTTTAATCCTGTTCAGTTGTGTTGTCCCGTCATGTGACTAACCTTTATATATTTAAATACCCAGCTAAATGTCCCCTGTTGGAACATTGTTTTGGTCATGTCCTGTCACAAGCTTTGGCTGTGTTTTACCCGGTGTCTTCTGCATTAAAGACTACTCTTGAACCTACAATTTTGGACTCTGTCCTTTCTAGCCGTGGCATCGGCCGATTATAACATCAATACCCTCTATGTTACATTATTCATGAGCTCATTTTGCAGACGCTTTTATCCAAAGCGACTTACACGTGTAAGAACTAAGTGGTCTATGTGGAGACTGAACACAGTGTAAACCCCGAAAGACCAATTCGAACCACAACAACCTTCAGATTGAGAGCCCAACACCTTAACCAGTGAACTACGACACCATCTATCTCACAATTGACACTATGCCCAAGTAGAGCTGCTCCTCAAGTACGACAATACTCAGAACTGGTATCCCTCAAGGATGTGTGCTTTCCCCACCGTTTTTTCTACCGCACCCAAATCACAGCTTAAGCACCCCATCTGGTGCGGCTCTAAAGTTCACGGATGACACCGCTGTCATCTGTTTCCCCCGGAAAATATGGAGCCAGCTTACAGATGAAAGGTTAAACAGCTTGTCCTCTGATGCAGACAGAACAGGAGTAAACAGCGCCGACGAGTAGAACTGATATTGAGTTTTTCATGGCCTACGTGTCAACACACACACACACACACGATGATTATGCATTGTGGGGACTTACATAATACATAGACATTAACCATTACCTCACTATAGTTCATCCATCCATCCATTATCTTCGGCCTTATCCTATATTAGGGTCGCGGGGGGGGTTCCCCATGCCCATCCAGGGGAGAACGTTTCGGGCGCTGGGCAGATACACCCAGGACAGGACGCCAATCTATTGCTGGGCACACACTCACTCACACAGACATGCAAACATACATACTCTATATGGGGCAATTTGGAGAACTCAATTGGCTTGATCCATGTTTTTGGACTGTGGAAGGAAACCTAAGAACCCGGAGGAAACCCGTGGACACAGGGAAAACATGGAAACTCCACCCAGATGGGGATTCGAACCGGGAATCCCTAGCGCTGAGAGGCGAAAGTGCTAACCACTAAGCCACCGTGCCGCCCTAGTATAGTTCAAGTAATTTAATTATTTTTCACAATTGTACAGCCTTCAAACCCTCAAACAGCAAGCCGAAGTGACAAAAAAGCAACAACTCCCTGTTATGTTGATATTTTAAAGAAGAAACATTGGGTAGGACCGAGGCTCAGTGGGGGACCAATCCTCCTTGAGCGGCCGGGCAGCATCAACAGTGTAGGACAGCCATGTACAGATTGTGTGATGATCATGTGACCCGTAAAGCTGACCAGCTGGCAGTCGCCACCATGACATCACTATTACAGAAGGTTCCCAAAAATGTGGGTTCAAGGTAAATTGGATGCTTAAAATTGCCTCTATAGTGTAAGCTCCTCAGTTTTAAAGTGACCATGTTTTATGGTTATAATTCTAAGAATTGTCCTCTGATATATGATTTGGTTGAGTCTCTTCAAAATATTCTACGTAAAGTCCACACAATGCACTGTACACCCTTTAAATCGTATATATTCCCGAGTTAAATCGTATATATTCATTGAGTGTTTTTTTTTTCTGTGTAGTATATACAGAGTGTTCTTAATTTAAATAACCACAATGTGCTTGTTGTGTATCTTGTCAGTTTCATCTCGCAATAAAAAAAACAAAAAAAAAAAACCCCAAAACAAATTGCAGTTCACTGTTCGTCTTCTTTAATCCCCGAGTTTTGAAGAACAATTTCTTTCAAGGAGCGAGTCCACCAAAATATTACAACAGACAGTAGCACAGCGCAGGGAGGAAAAGTTCCCTCAGAGGAGGCGAACGGGAAAATCATTCGAAAAAGAAAAGCAGGCACTCTCTGAGTGATTTGGCACGAGTTAGCTGCACCAGCGCTGCTGGCACCGAGTTAATAAGCGTTGTGTGGGCCTGGGGAGAGAACCATGACTGATTCCAGCAGAAGTCCCAGTCCGCCGGCTCTCCAGATGAGTTCTGCACAGCCCGAACACCAGAGACCACTCCAAATCCTCCACTGGAGCCACCACACCTGTTGTTTTTAGGCACCTTGCAAAAAAAATAAAAAATACTACGAGGGGAGTAGGCACGGTGGGGTTGGCTGCTGCAGGATTACGTGGAGGTGCTATTGCGGAGCGCTGTTCTGTTGTCTAAAACTCTAAAACGCAGAAGCTTAAAGATTTCCTCGGGGAGCCGATGCTTGGGATTTAATGTACGTAAGTGGCTTAGAGCAGTATTCTACCAACTTCGCTCCTCCGGGGCCGCCGAGTTAATATTTTTTTCCGTGCAGAGACACGACTGACGATGGAACCTGCTTGATTACCGAGGCGCGTTGTGTTAAATAGTTGGGGAAACAAACTGAACTGCGAGGTGTCACGGAACCTTCAGGAACGTCCGGAAGGAACTCACACGCTTTGCGGATTATTTGGGATTATTTGGTGGTTGCATTATTCCTATCCAATGAAACCACAATGAACCTCATCAGGGTCTCTGCAGAACGGACAATCAACAATCCACCACCCAAATGATTCCTGTTCTGTGATGCTCTTGACCAATAGAGAACATGGAACCAATAGGGGACTAACAAGAACAAAGAGCACAGATGGACTACCAAGCTTGTAGAAGCCGGAGGGCGTAGGTTGGACAACGGGTCCGGGATAGGGGTGTGGAAGAACATACAACGCTTTGGGGCAATGGACGTCAATTAAAGGTAATTAAAGGCTGACAGTCGGTGTAGAACGATATGAGAATGGTGGAGGGAGGTACTCTTGTCCTTTCCTTTGTCCCCCCCTCCACATGTTCTCCTTGGTCAGCATGGCTCTTGAAGATAGTAGGGGTCAGCACATCTGCCTTTCAGCACTGGGGGTCCAGGTTCGATTCCCAATCTGGGTGGAGTTTCCATGTTCTCTCCGTGTCCATGTGGGATTCCTCCAGGTTCTCCAGTTTCCTTCCACGGTCTCCAAATTGCCCCATGGATTTGCCCAGCAATAAATTGGCACCCGAAACATTCTCCACTTGATGGGCATGGGGAACCCCCCCTCCCTTAACAGAAGACAATGGTACTATTAAAGATGATAGTAGAGGTGCCAGTTCTCTGAGGTTTCATAGTGAGGCAAACATATTTGAGGTGACCTGCAGGGAGGTGGGCTTTTATGTTGGGAAGGCAGTTCCTTTCCAAGAAGGTGGTTTCAGGTGGTTGTTGGTCTGGCCCATTATTTAGACCTCTGTGATGTTTTGACTCGATTTGCTTAGTCAGCGGTCGCCTGATGCCAACAACCATGGCATCCCATAACAATTTTCTGCAAAAAGATAAGCAACCATTGTGATGTTCTACTCCAGCCAGGAATCCCCTACACCTCTGTACATCAGCATACAGTACCAATTTCTATACTGAGAAATCCACTCTCTTCCTATAGTCTGTATTATATTTATACATTTCAATCCAGTAATTGTAACCACCCAGAATATCCAGCACTATCTTGTTTACTTCAGTCCGGTTCGGTTGTAGGTCGTCTAACATAATTAGTGGAACAGATGCATTTCCACACCGCATGGTTATTTATTTGGTCCTCTTTTATTTATTTATTTTTTTTTTTATTTCTCCTACACTTTGAAAATATGCGCCGACAATTGGGAGTGATAATCCGAAGCGCTCAGCGTGAACAAGTCAATTAGAGCATCTGAGTAATAAAACAGGACACAATGCCGCAAAAGAATTATCATTTGGGTTTCCAAAAAATTTCTAAATTGGGTCTTCGGCGTCACAAATCACCTCCTCGCCTTCTAGAAAGAGGCGCATTAGCAAAGCACGTATTAGCTAACGGAGGCGGTGGCTGCTTCTTGAACACCAGTGAGGGACTCATTCATCGGCTTCTCAGTGAGCCTTGTCTCATCAGCTCCAAACCCACAGATGGTGCCATCACCATCACCACTAATATTGCGCTCCAACTCCGCCTGGCGCCGACGGTTTACAGTTCACAGCCTGAGCGGTGCGGGAGGGAAAATGGGGGCATTGGAAAATAGGACTGATCCGAAAATGGAGTCGCTGGTCGTGTACACAGCAGCGAACGGAGTGTTAACGAAGCGGATGTAGGATGGGGTGACATATGAGGGAGGTGGGGTTGAGGTGGTTTGGAACCTCTACCAAGTTCATCAAGGGGAGGACGTTTGGTGTGCTGGGCAGATACAGTCAGCACTGTAAAGGGGCAAATTAGAGCAGCCATCCATTATCTTCCACTTTATCCTCTACTAGGGTCGCGGGGTGGGGGGTGGGGGTGGTTCCTCATGCCCATTCAGGGGAGAACATTTCAGGCGCTGGGCAGATACACCCAGGACAGGGCGCCAATCTATCGCTGGGACACACACTCCCTCACACAGACACACTCTATATGGGGCAATTTGGAGGATTCAATTGACCTTGATCCATGTTTTTCGACTGTGGGAGGAAACCAGAGAATCCGGAGGAAACCCATGCGGACACGGGGAGAACATAGATCGGGATTCGACCCCGGATCCCCTGCGCTGAGAGGCAGATGTTCTTACCACCACCTCACTGCGCCGGTGATCATTCATTCATTCATTATCTTCCGCTTTATCCTCTATTAGGGTCGTGGGGGGGGGGTTCCACATGCCTACACAGGGGAGAAAGTTTCGGGCGCTGGGCAGATACACCCAGGACAGGTAACCAATCTATCACAGGGCACACACACATACACACTCTATATGGGGCAACTTGGAGAACTCAATTGACCTTGATCCATGTTTTTGGACTGTGGGAGGAAACCGGAGAACCCGGAGGAAACCCACGCGGACACGGGGAGAACATGGAAACTCCACCCAGATGGGGATTCGAACCGGGAATCCCTAACGCTGAGAGGAGAACATGCCAACCACTAAGCCACCGTGCCGCCCGTGCCGGTGATCATGTATAATATAACCGTCACTATTAACTCCACTGTTAACCTTATAATAAAAATAAATACAGAAATAAATAAACAATAAAACAAAGTGGCGCCGCGACTTCCGAGCGAATGATTGACCTCGAATTCACATTGGCTTTTATCTGACAGTGTTGTTATTGCAGTCGGCGTTGTGTACAACAGGTCCAATCGAGATAATGCAATAGGATTCAAGCGCGCATTAATTAGCCGAGCGCGACCCAAGAGAGCGCGATATGCTATTACTCAGGAAAACAGAGGAACACTCAAGCACGAATTATACAATCTTTGATAAATGAACGAATGTTTCGCTGATTAAATGTCGGAATTGCAATTTACTTCGGACCCACCGACTCCCGCATCCTCGATTTCACCCGAGTATAGAGTGCGGCTCTTTAGTTCCCCTATTTAACCGAAAAACAATCAATACCAGAATTATAACTAGTGCTTGTTAAATATCCGTTTAAAGCTAGTCTCAAGTTAGGCCACGCCCCCGCCGTGCTCCATCCTCTATTTCCTCCACGTACCCTATAGATGGACTTTGTAGTTTTATGATTACAGACTGTAGTCCATCTGTGTCCTTTGTTGTTGTTAGCCCCCTGTTGGTTCTCAGGAGCATCACAGAACAGGTATCATTTGGGTGGTGGATTGTGGATCGTCAGTTCTGCAGTGACACTGTTGTGGTGAGTGTGTATTTAAACACCTCGATATCACACACGGGTGGCTTAGTGGTTTAGCATGTTCTCCTCTCAGCACTAGGGAATTCCCGGTTCGAATCCCCATCTGGGTGGAGTTTCCATGTTCTCCCCGTGTCCGTGTGGGTTTCCTCCGGGTTCTCCGCCTTCCTCCCACAGTCCAAAAACGTGGATCAAGTCAGTTGAGTTCTCCAAATTGCCCCATATACAGTGTGTGTGTGTGTGTGAGTGTGTGCCCAGCAATAGATTGGCACCCTGTCCTGGGTGTATCTGCCCAGCGCCCGAAACCCCCCCGCGACCCTAATAGAGGATAAAGCGGAAGATAATGAATGAATGAATATCACACACGGTGGCTTAGTGATTTGCATGTTCTCCTCTCAGCGCTAGTTGGAATCCCAATCTGGGTGGAGTTTCCATGTTCTCCCCGTGTCCGCGTGGGTTTCCTCCGGGTTCTCCGCTTTCCTCCCACAGCCCAAAAACCTGGATCAAGGTCAATGGAATTCTCCCAATTGCCCCATATAGAGTGTGAGTGAGTGTTTATCCAGTGATAGACTGCTCCCCTGTCCGGGGTGTATCTGCCCAGAGACCCCAAAACTCTCCCCTGAATGGGCATGGGGAACCCGCCCCCCCCCCCTCCCCGCGACCCTAGTAGAGGATAAAGCAGAAGATAACGGATGGATGGATGAATAGTCTGCAGGCAAAGCGTTCCAAACTTTCAGCTTTGCTTTCCGATGACTTCATATTTAATACGTTGTGACTTTTGCAGGGAAACAGGTTCGGGTCTTCAATCTTCACCTTCGGCGTCGTTTAATTAGACAGTCTGCTCCGGCGCAACATCTGTCCGTCACCTCGCTAAACGAAGTGTGACTTTTACATATCCGAGGGTGTGAAATCGCTCCAGCTCTCGCTTTTTTTTTTTTCCTCTATTTATTCTTTCCTTATTTGTGCGTCGCACAAAACTCCCATTAGTGCAAAGTGAGCCAGCTTGCTGAGGCAACAGCCAAGGGTGATGTGTACGTGTGTGTGTGTGTGTGTTGTGTGTGTGTGTGTTGTGTGTGTGCGTCCCATATGTGTGAGCTTCGCACGGTGCCAGTTGCACGTTCGAGATGTGAAAATTTACTGCAAATGAGACAACGGCGGTAAATTCCTTTTTTTTTTTTTTTTATTTGGATTACCGTCACCGGGGCGTCGCGGCTCCACCTGTAAACATTTTGCCCGGGATAGGCTGCGATTATTATTTGGCAGATTGCACTATTAAGTCATTAACATGTCACCTCGTGTTTGTGATAATACATGGGGCTTGCCGCTGCGCCCATCGCCCGGCTCGACGCCTTCCGAGCTAGAGGGCTGAGGAGCGGAGGAAACGCTAACTGGGGAAATTGCGGATTCGCGAGATGAACGCTACAACATTTTTTTTTTTTTTTTGCATATTTGCATTTCAAAACATGACTTTTTAATGATTAGCATCACTCGGATGGCTGATCTCTTTTGCCTCCTCCCTCCCCCCCTTCTCGCAATCTGGGCTAATTAATAATCGGCGAGACATTTCGGCAATCGGGAAGGTGATTTTAGCGAACTATGACGGCTTAAGGACGGTTTTGGTCTCCGAACCGTTCAGCTAACGCCAACTAAATTATGAACACCACGTCCCCGGACGACTCATTCAACGGTTAACTACTATGTAAAGTGGACGCCCTGCTGTCTTTGCTAATCCGTCCTCAAACAATCGCTGAAATCTGAAATCGACCGACACTGAGGCGCCAATTTTTATATAAGTCAATAGAAATCCAATCAATTCGTTCTAGACACTCCAGAAGACATGAAACATCATTTATAGAGAATAAATGTGGTGCTTATTACCAAAAACGGAACAAAGAAATAATATATTTAATATTTTACCATCTGGGCAGCACGGTGGCTTAGTGGTTGGCATGTTCTCCTCTCAGCGCAAGGGATTCCCGGTTCGATTCGAATCTGGGTGGAGTTTCCATGTTCTCCCGTGTCCGCGTGGGTTTCCTCCGGGTTCTCCGGTTTCCTCCCACAGTCCAAAAACATGGGTCAAGGTCAACTGAATTCTCCAAATTGCCCCAAATAGATTGTTTTTGCGTTTGTGTGAGTGAGTGAGTGTGTGCCCAGCGATAGATTGCCCCCCCTGTCCTGGGTGTATCTGCCCAGCGTCCCGAAATGTTCTCCCCTGGATGGGCATGGGAAACCCCCCCACCGACCCCCCGAACAACCCTAGTACAGGATAAAGTGGAATATAATGGATGGATGTATATTTTCCCATCTCCCCTTTACCCTCACTGCCCTCCTGCCACACTGGTGGCCAATTTAGGATGCTCGAAGACTGACGGAGGGGGGGTTTGGGGGTGGTGGTGGATGTTCTAACCCACTCTCTTACCTCCCTCCCCCCGGGGTTGGGGTTAATACCATTCCTGGTCCTATTACAGTACATGCTCTGGATCTTGCCTCTTCTCGATTACCTGCACACAGACCATTAGTGGGACCTTCAGAAGGAACGTTTGTTACCCTTAATTGCCATGAACTGCTGTCGGTTCCACCCCCCACCCCCGTCCCTCCACAAGCCTATACAAGTCCTATATGATGGAGTGATAATGCGATCTATTTTGCCTGCTGTGCTTACAGACAGAGGAGTGTGTCCTCCACCTTAACCCAGTGACACACACACACACACACACACACACACACTCAATTGAAGCGAGCACACGTGCCCGGAGCGGTGGGCAGCCCTGTACACGGCGCCCAGGGAGCAATTGCGGTTAGGTGTCTTGCCCAAGGGCACTTCAGCTGCAGTACTTGGTGGGAGCAGGAATCCAATTGGGGACCTTCGGGTCGTGAGGCTGACTCCTTAACCACAAGCCTACGACTGCCCCATATACACCCCATAACCATCCTCCTGTAGGGATAGACAGGCCTACAGGCTAAGACACACTGTGCATAGTGTTTAAAGGTGATGTAAGATCAAAGACTACTTCTGGAGCTATTCTCTTAGATTCACGTGGACGTGGTAGCTCAGAGGTTAGGATGTTGGGCTAACAATCTGAAGGTTTGGGGTTCAAATCCCAGTTCCTTGAGAAAGGCCCTTAAGCCTCATTGCTCCAGGGATGTTGGGGGTCAACCCTGGGCTTAATTTGTAAGTCACTTTGGATATGCAAGTGCAACTTACCCATCAACTTTCTCTCTCTCTTTGTAGCGCTCTCCGCAAAAATTTGTAGCGCACAAATATTCTTGCCAAAACTGATTAGGTTTATTCTTGAGCTTGTACCTGAACTTTGTACATGACCTCACAGCCAACCGTTAGAACTGTAACATAAATAAAACAAACAAATCTCCAACGAGCAATTTCTACATTGTAAACTATCAGTGCTACTTATTCAGCATGAATAAACACTCTGTCTTAAGAATGACCCTTTGCTTTCTTTAACCACATGAATTTACGTCTTGACTTAGAACAACAGAATTACGTACTAATTAGTGGTAATTCAGTACGTTTGTTTTCTCTGGATAAATTGCCCATTTTCTACTAAATTGTATACATCACAAGCAGAATTAATTTAGGATGAAGTCTTTTTTTTTTTTTTTTTTTTTTTTGCTTGTTTTTATTTACTGAACTCCATTTCATTTTTTTAAAAATATATTTTTAAAGTACTTCTTCTAATAGATATATGAGATATATCTATAACTTTCCCAATTATTGTCACTTCCCTACTGTGGGACCAATAAAGGATTGTCTTATCTTATCTTGTCTTATCTTGTATCATGGCAACCACCAAGTTGGTACTTATTAGTCCCACAAAAGCATCTACATTACGACGTTGTGTGAAATGTAAAAATTTAATGAATGTAGTTATAAGAGATAATAATTATAGCATACAAACACAACACAAACCTCATTGGCTGCATTAAATATCAAAGAGAGTCTATGGCTTCATGTGTCTTGTTCCCTGCCACCTTAAGAAACACTTTAACCTTTAATTCTAACTTTGGAACTTTAACGAACATTCTTAATGTCCTTAAAGAGACAGGAACCATAAAATAAAATAAAAATATAAACTACCCGATGTAGGCAGTTAAACTCTTTCTGCACTCACTCTGCATTTGGAGCCAAGTTCGCACATGCAGAGGGATGTTTGTCCCTTTGATGTTGACCGATTCATGCGCTTACGTCCTTCGTTCCTCATTTCGTTGCAGCATGAAGGAACAGTGTGTCCGTTTTTTAATCTCAATCAGACGTGCCCGATTCCGAATCCAGAGCCGGGTCCACTGGCACTGTATGGGACTGCTGATAAAGACTAATTCCGTCTTGGCTCGGGCCGCAGCCATGGAGTGCTCGCCCATTCATTTTGATTGGGACTGGCTATAGATGTGTTCTACGCTGCAAGTATGCCAGGAGCAACAATGAATGGAGTTAAACCAGCATGTTTACACACACACACACACTTGACACAGTCGATTGCACTCATACCAGCATGCATGTGCATGGCTCTTCCACTCTGCCTTTCACATATACATTGTTTTAGCTGGGATTTAAAGCTAATCCTGTTTACACCGTCCCAACACCCCGAGTGCTGGCTTTTAAAATGCACTCCATTCAGATTGGCTGCAAAAGACTAAATCAGGTTGACATCAGAGAGCATTAGAACTCACGGCTTTTCATCCTTCGCTCCGTGGGGATGCGAGTGCCTGCTGTTTTGTCTGCCGTGTTGCGAGTCTTCCCTCCATGACCCAGTAATACAAAGAAAGTTCATTTTCTGTGTGACTGATAAATAATAATAATAATAATAATAGTAATAAGATGAAGAAGGAGTCATACAGATTGCAATACGAAGCCACTCGTTTCACATCATAGGTGGTTGGCTTGTTTTATCAAATCCAAAACCTTAGAACTCAGGTATTGCATCCACGTTAACAAGATGGAAATGAAATAAAATGGAAATGAACCTGATGAATTACTGAATTACTACAAAATAAATAAATTAATTAATCCACATAAAATACTACAGCATCATGTGAGGTGCATTTGGAACCATCGGCAGCCAGAGGAACTACAATTCCCAGGGTGCCACACGTTAATCAGGTCTATGGGGAACACCTGGCCCCGCCTCTACTTAAGTGAAGCAGCAAACGGTGCTCTGTCCCATAGTGTGGGGAACGATTCTGGGTTAAAAATTGGGTTTGGCTGTAGAAATTGGGACGCTGGTGCAGGGGCTGTTTGCTTCACGGTGCGTGCAAACTTTTATATGTCCTGTTAGTTTATAAGGACGAGATTTGGGTTGTTTGTACCTCTTGTTTAGGACAGTTGGTTGTTGGAGGCCCACACCAGGCACACTTTGAGTTCATAATGAGACAAAACACAAATAATGAAAGATTATATATAAACAATTATGAAAAAATTGTATATTTTCTTTCTTATATTTGTAAATATCGCTTTTTTGCACAGTTGTGGGCGCTTGTTCATAAGATTTTCACTCACCAGTACCTCAGTACTAGGTGATGTGACAATAAAAAATCCTTGAATCCTTGAAGAAATAAAGCAAAATAAAATATTAGGTGGGAAAATCTGCATATCTCAGCGGTATCTCAGGAGCTTGTGGGTTTAAAACCCAAGTCAGTATCGGTGTGGACCCTTGAGCAAACCCCCAGTGAACATTCACTGCCAAACTGACAAAACACTGTAATAAACATTCTCTTGTTAAATGTGCAATACAGTTTTTCTGCATTTACCACTTAATTTCATATTTATTAATATGTGCCATACTTTATTGCTGTGCAATTTGTTTTTCATATCGACTTCCCCTCTGTATTATATGCCATGTATGTAATTAAGTGTTTTTTTTTATTTTATTTAATTTTATTATTATTATTTTTTATTTTATTTTTTTTCATTCATTCATTATCTTCCACTTTATCCTCTACTAGGGTCGTGGGGGGGTTCCCCATGCCCATCCAGGGAGAACGTTTCGGGCGCTGGGCAGATACACCCAGGACAGGGCACCAATCCATCGCTGGGATTTTTATTTTATTTTATTTTTTTAATTACCGCCACTATCTTAGCTTCATCTGTTTGTCTGTGTGTCTGGTAAAAAGTTCGCAAATGCTATTTCACCCGCTTCCCATTATCCGATTAATCTGAAACGTGATTCATATGAGACAAGACATGAATCAATTAAATAATTACGAAATAATTACCAATTTAGTGTTTTCTATGGATAAATTGCCCATTTTCTATTAAAATTTATATTTCTTTTATTATTTATCAATTTATTAAATTATTTTAAAGTGATTTCACACGACATAGAGGTGGTTTTTAAAAATATTTTTTTAAATATTGCTTGTTTTTATTTTTGTACATACTGATCTCTATTTCTAATTAAATTTAAATTGAAGTACTTCTTGTAATAGCTACATAAGATGTACAGCATCTATAACCAATTATTGTCACTTCCCTACTGTGGGACCAATAAAGGATTATCTTATCTTGTATCATGGCAACCATCAAGTTGGTACTTGTTAGTCACATGAAGGCAGCTACATAATGACCTCATGTAAAATATAAAAATGTAATGAATGTAGTTATAAGAGATAATAATTATTGAGCGACTTTATCCCATTTATTAGTTTCCAACCTCTTGAATCTTTAGAAAATTTGGGCGTAACATGCGATAATTCAGTCCGCGCGTTTTAGAGCCGGGTGCGCTCTGACCT
>JAFMOC010000258.1:712500-867500 GCA_019802505.1 Corydoras sp. C115
TGGATGGGCATGGGGAACCCCCCGCGACCCTAATAGAGGATAAAGTGGAAGACAATGGATGGATGGATGGATGGATGCTCAAAGTCCCTCTGAACCTGGCGTCCGTTGTTTGGCAATTTAATAAAATAGAAACAGAATACAGTTAGACTTTGGACCTTTTCTTAAAGATGATACAGGACGCCTCCAGACTGCTGATTCGTTGGGATGTGCTTCATGTTTCTGTTGGATTTTTTTTTTTTTTTTTTTTACGTGTATCAGTGGAGCTCTGAATAAAGCTCCTTTCACACATCTATATACTGTATTTTTGTATTTAAAAAGAAAAAATAAATAAAAATCTCATTTTCTTCTTTAAAATTTAAATTTAAATGATAACTTTAAAATAACAGGGTAATCGGGGTCCGTGGCCCCCGGGGGGGGGGAGAACGTTCCCATCCAGGGGAGAACGTTTCGGGCGCTGGGCAGATACACCCAGGACAGGACGCCAATCCATCGCTGGGCACACACTCACTCACACAGACACACTCTATATGGGGCAATTTTGAGAATTCAGTTGACTTGATCCATGTTTTTGGACTGTGGGAGGAAACCTGAAGAACCTGGAGAAAACCCACGCTGACATGGGGAGGACATGGAAACTCCACCCAGATGGGGATTCGAACCGGGAATCCCTAGCGCTGAGAGGAGAACATGCTAAACCACTAAGCCACCGTGCCGCCCATATTAATTTAATATTTGATATTAATGATAATAAAATTTTCTTGAATCTTGAATGTGTTGTAGAAGGCGAGTTCCGCACACACGCGTTCTGTAAATCTGTCCACGGCTCCGGGCGCTCGCTGGTTCAGAGATGGCGGGAGTGAAAGGTAATTATGATAATGAGGCAGTGGACGGTAGACGGGACAGCGAGGGGCTCACTGATAAGGCCTGATATGTGTTCATGAGGCGGGATAGGGTGGTTAAACAAAGGGCCTTACACGCACTGACGAGCCATAACACGAGGTCGACGTGGAGATAAAGCTAATGATGTTAACGACGTCGGGCGTTACGCTGTCCAGGTCTGCGGTGTGGCGGTGCGAAAGGGGGACGGCCATGTCTGTTCATTCATTCATTCATTATCTTCCGCTTTATCCTCTATTAGGGTCGTGGTGGGGTTCCCCATGCCCATCCAGGGGGGAACGTCTCGGGCGCTGGGCAGGTACACCCAGGACAGGGCGCCAATCCATCGCTGGGCACACACTCACTCACACAGACACACTCTATATGGGGCAATTTGGAGAACTCAATTGATTTGATCCATGTTTTTGGACTGTGGGAGGAAACCGGAGAACCCAGAGGAAACCCACGCGGACACGGGGAGAACATGGAAACTCCTCCCAGATGGGGATTCGAACAGGGAATCCCTAGCGCTGAGAGGCGAACGTGCTAACCACTAAGCCACCGTGCCGCCCATGTCTGTTCAAAAAACACTATTATTATCATTGTTATTGTGCTGATGTTTTTATTTGAAGTGATCTAGCCACTGGGTGGCACGTTGGCGTAGTGGGTAGTATCTTCTCCCCTCGCCGCTGGGGATCCAGGTTCGAATCCCCAACTTTTGCATTTGCTCATTTCGCAGACGCCTTTATCCGAAGCGACTTGGGGTCAGAACATACAGCGCCCCCTGGGGTAGTGAGGGTTAAGGGCCTTGCTCAAGGACACACACTGGTAACTTAGGTGGACCTGGGATTTGAACCCACATCCTTCTGAGTGATAGCCCAACGCCCTGACCACTGAGCTACCACACCCTGTGGGTTTCGCCGGTTTCCTCCCGCAGTCCAAAAATGTGGATTCAAGGTGAACTGGCTGCACTAAATTGCCCCTATTATATTGCCCCATATACTGTGTGTGTGTGTGTGTGTGTGTGCCCAGCCATAGATTGGCACCCTGCCCAGTGCCTAGAACATTCTTCCTCATGAGGACGCCCCCCCCCCGTGACCCTAGTAGAGAATTAAGCAGAAGATAATGAGATCAGGGGCGGCACAGAGGCTTAGTGGTTGGCATGTTCTCCTCTCAGCGCTAGGGATTCCCGGTACGAATCCCAATCTGGGTGGAGTTTCCATGTTCTCCCCGTGTCTGCGTGGGTTTTCTCCGGGTTCTTCGGTTTCCTCCCACAGTCCAAAAACATGGATCAAGGTCAATTAAATTCTCCTAATTGCCCCATATGGAGTGTGTCTGTGTGAGTGAGTGTGTGCCCAGTAATGGATTGGCGTCCTGTCCTGGGTGTTTCTGCCCAGCACCCAAAACGTTCTCCCCTGGATGGGCATGGGCAACCCCCCCCGACCCGAGTAGAGGATGATGGAAGGATGGATAATGAGATGAAATGAGATACGACTTACAAATGGGAGAACACCACACATCGGTCAGTTCAGGAGGAACCACACGGTCGTGACGGTCCTGACCGATCGAGAACCGAGAACCGACAGGGGGACTAACAAAAAAAACACAGAACACAGGTGGTCTACAGTCTGTAATTGTAAAACTACAAAGTCCATCTGTAGGATAAGTGGGAGGACATAGAGGACGGAGGAAAGAAGGGGGCGTGACCAAACTTAGACTGGTACTAAAACTGGACTTCTTGCAGGATTTGGAATCTAAGACTTCATCGTCTGATATAAACTCTGGATGTTTGAGGAAATCAGCCTTCAGACTTGAGTAGTCGCTCGAACGTTTGGATCTAACGAGCTTTTAAACGTGCAGTCGAACGGACCCCTCCACTCACTTCTGCTTTGGGTTGCTTTGTTTTTTCTCGGTGCGAGTTTTAAATGTCAAGCGACGTCCCAGCTCATACAGAAATCATGCTCTCTCGCTCTCTCGCTCTCTCTCTCTCTCTCGCTCTCTCTCTCTCTCTCTCTCGCTCTCTCTCTCTCTCTCGCTCTCTCTCGCCCAACTTCTTTAAGCTTTGAGAGAGAAACAGGTTTCATGGTAAAGTCTTACAACAACTGAAATTCATTTTCTTCTGCAATGCTATTCAGAAGTTCCGATGACATGAAGTAGCAGCAGTACATGTTCTCCGTGACAATGCAGGAGAATAAAACATTAGAGCCGGATGGAAAGAGGAAAAGATGAGCGAGCGAGAGAGAGAGAGAGAGAAGAGAGAGAGAGAAAGAGATTTCTTCATGCTTTAACTTACACACATTGCACCTTGTGATTGCGCACAAGTGATTTTATTTGTTTTTATTTGTATTATTATTATTATTATTATTATTATTATTATTATTATTATTATAATCCCTGTGCTGTAAAAGCTAGAGTGGCTTTAAAAATAAATATAATGCATTTTATAATTGAATAATATTTTTATGACCTCATTTTTAGATGCTTTTTTTTAAATGGATTGTTGAAATAATGACATTTATTTTGTTCTCATTGGATATTTTAGCAGATAAAGGAACCATCACTGTTTTATTACTTTATTGATATAACAGTTATATTCTTTATCACCCCCCCCCCCCATTATTTTTAATTATTTGTATATTGCTTACATTTTATTTTATTTAATTAATAATAATAATTGATTAGGTTTCACGAAACTCATTATTGGTTGTTATATTGGTTTTTAAATAATGTTTCTCTGTCTATCATTATTAATCCTACAGATTATTGACGTTTGTTGGATATTGATAATCTGTGTTGTGTTGTTAATCCTGACTTTCCTTAATTAATCTGGTGAGCAGCTCGATTCTATGTAACATAAATGGAGCTAAACGAGTTGATTTGGAGTTATTATTAATGTTCTGCTTCTGCGTCTCGGCGGTGCGAGTGCTGGGTCCATGAACCTTTTCACTCGGACCGTATGATGTAATGACTTCAGCCTTGCAGTCTGGATGCTGATGTCGGCTGAATGCGGTGAAGGCAGGTGACTGGTTTCACACCGACCACTACGCAGGCTCTCCTGCAAGTTCCTCACCACATGCATGCTGGGACACAAAAGGGCCTTCCCTAAATTGTTTCTTTAAATTGCAGAATTAACAGATTTGTATAAACATGTGACCATAAGACTGAATTCACTCAAGAGGTGTGTCCTTAAACTTTTGTCTGTGTCTCTCTGTTTTTATTAATTAGTTGCTTTATTATTATTATTATTATTTTTTTTTTTTTTTATTTTATAAATAATCTGAATCAGAGATGCTTTATTAATCCCAGAGGGGAAATAAAAGTAATTAAAATGATTATAAATACATTAAAAAAGAAAGGACAGAGGAATTAATCAATTTAAAAAAAAATAAAGCAATAAAACAATAAGTATTAATTTAAAACAGAACAATTGTAATATAATATTTTATTTTATTTTTAAAATTTTTTTTTTTCGTACAACATCAGTAAAGTGGCTGGAATAAAAATATGAAATATCCCACTGATAATTCCACAGCTGGATTATTTTTGTTAGTTTTTTTTATTATTATTATTATTATTATTATAAATTAATTTATTATATTTATTTAATCAATTCCAGCTTCCTTTTTCCTCAATCGTGTCAATTAGTTTGTATTTTCTATGTGTTTTCTTACCAAAAACAAACCCTGTTTTTAATGCCTGCCCTCTGAGTGAGTACACGAGCGAGCTCAAATAAACCTGGATTAATCTAGCTCGAATTTATTTGGATGGAATATGTCGGAATGTGGACGATGGGCTGAAAATCCATATGTAGAGCTGAATAAATCATCTGGTTTTGAATGATTTAGACTGGGTTTGGGGTTTGAGGTCTGAGGTGAGCTTTGGAATCAGCACTTTGCGACTGAATACTTATTAAATCCCGCCCCCCGAACGCGTCAGGTGTTCCACGCGTGGGATCTGGGTTTACTGCAGGGGAAGATCCACGCACATCCAAACCCACGGAAGCAGATTTATTCATTTGTATTTGAATTAATTAAGCCTCGTTTTTAATAAATGAGCTGATGAGTGACGTGGCTGACCGCAGCCCAATGAGAATTCATTTTTTATTTTTTTTATTTTAGTTTATTATTTTATTTTATTTATAGTGAGAATGGAGTTTTGGAGAAACTCTCTGTCTCTTTCTCTCTCTCTTCTGAATCTGATGCTGTACAGTGCGCATGTAGTTCCTCTATAGTTTCACTCCACTGTCTTTTGTCCAACACGACATCCCTGGCCTTGCAGCGCCACCACCTGGTTGCGCGGCGCACTGCACCCTCCCGCTGACCCTTTTTTTTTCTCCTCGCAGAAGGTTATGCACAGATTATTGGCTCTGTTTACTTTGCAAAATAAGAAGCCCTCGCTGCTCCATGGCGGGATGCGGATGGCGGGCGCACGGAGACGGATAGGCCGCCGAGGCGAGGCCCTTTTCCCGCCGCCACCCCTCGGTTCGGAACACTCAAGGTCTTGGATGCGGCGGCATCCATCATGACGCACGTTTAATAACGCCAGGCCCTAATCACGCCGCTGCGCTGGAGGCTAAAAGGCTGGAATGGGAACGCCGCTGCGACGCGGAGAGGACCGTGCGCTCTGCGCCCTGGTGCCAGCCGTGCGCAACTGTTAAGCGCGCCGATCGATCGCCGCGGTAGGTTGATGGGCACATGTCGTTTTGATGGATTTGACTGTACAGGAGGAGGGGGGGAGGGGGGATTTGGGGGGGGGGGGTCGACAGTGGACCTGAGAGCATGTCAGCTGAAAAAAAAAAAAAAAAAAAAAAAAAAGCAGAGGGATGGCGAGAGTGGCAGCTGGGGCCGAAAGCGTGCAGGGGCGACCGCCGCTGCCGCCGTGATTTATTGTTCCATCTGCTCGCTCAGTAAGGACACACGTACCCCATGCACCTCCCCCCCCACAAACACACACACACACACACACACACACACACACACACATTTAGTTAATATCAAAAGGACCTCTGAGAGACCGACTGCCGAATTTTTCTAAAAATAGAAAACTTTTCTTCTCCTCTTATTAAATTCCCTCTCTGATGTTTTACAAAGAAACTGAGATCTCCTGCTTTAATAACAACAATAACATCAATAATAATAATAATAATACATTTAATAATAATAATAATGATAATAATAATACAGTGACACCAATATTTATTGATGGTAAATTAATACTATTATTATTATTTATTTAGTTATTATTATTATTAGTTATTTATTATTATTATTATTATTATTATTATTATTATTATTATTATTATTATTATTATAGAACTGCAGATTTTATTCAGATGTATTTTATTTTTTTATTGTCCTTTCGTAAAATTCGAATGGTTATTGTTTTGTTTTTCTAAAATAATTTTTAAACAATATTTTTTTTTAATAATATTTTTAATATTATTTTAAAAAGTAGATGGTGCATATACATGAGTGTGTGTGTGTGTGTGTGTGTGTGTGTGTGTGTGTGTGTGTGTGAGAGAGAGAGAGAGAGAGAGAGAGAGAGCAAAAGAAACATGCGTGTATGTCAGAGAGAAATTGCAAGTGCGTGTTGGTTTGTGTGTGTGTGTGTGTGTGTGTGTGTGTGTGTCTGAGAGCACGAAAGAGATAAAAATTGTGTGTGTGTGTGTGTGTGTGAGGAAAATTGTTATTGTGTGATTGTGTGAGTTTATAAAGTGTGTGTGTGTGTGTGTTGCTGAGAACAAAATATAAATTCTGAGAGAGAACAAGAAAAATTGTGTCTGTGTGTGAGAGAGAATTAGTGTGTGTTGTGTGTGTGTGTGTGTGTGTTAAAGAGCAATAAAGAAATTTTATATGTGCGTGTGTGTGTGTGTGTGTGTGTGAGAGAGAGAGAGAGAGAGAGAGAGAGAGAGAGAGATCATGGCGTTTATAGTTATTTCCCATGGAAGGAGATGAAGGCTGGGAACTGAATTCCCTCTGTCACTTTAACTCTCTGGACCGTCACCTCGCTGACCTCCAGCCCCGACCTCTGATTCCAAACCCTTACACGAGCTTCCTGTAGTGGGACTGGGCCAGAGGAAATGTCTCCTCCTCTCATCATCCAGCCCCCCCCCCACCCCCCATGCGGCGCAGGACGCTGTCTTCACCTCTCCATGGTTTCCTGTCTTTCTAAACATTCCTCTGCTGCTTAATCGCAACAATAATCCGCTGACCTGTTCGTTAACACCGTTGATATCCTAATGACGGTGTCCTCCACCGAACTTCACACGGCTGAGGGATAACTAACAGGAGAATGGAGCTACTGCATGAACCCTTTGCCAATGAACCTCCCGCATCCCTGTCCACTCTGCATAATTTACAGTGTTTCGGATAAAGAAAGCCAGGGGACGTCGTTCGACGACACGCCGCCTTCTTCAGAGTATCCGTCTTTCAAAAAAAGAAAAAAAAAAGGAGGGGGGGGGGAGTACATCAATCAAAAATTATGCAACAGAAAATCCATATGGATGCGAACGCTCCCTCTCCAGCTCATTTAACGACGGGGACGCGTCGGCGACCTGTCCGGCGCGTTAACCCGCGAGCCGGCGTCCTTCTACACGGCCGAGTCGCTGGGCGCATTGATTAAGGCTGGGCGCACCCTGCGAGGGTCTAATGAGGAGTGATGAGCGTGCCGACACACCGCCGACACACCGCCGGAATACCGAAGTTGGCAGAGTCGCTTTTAATAAGGAAGGCTGCGGCGAAAGTGCAGCGGGGCCCCCTGTGTACAGGCGTGTTAGTGCGCATGCGGACGTGTGATGATGGAGTCGCCCTCCGCCGCTCGGCGTAGAAGGAAAAATCCGGCGCGAGCTCCTGCGAGGCCGAGGCAATAAAGCGCGGCCCGGCTCGGGTTCCGCCGGGCGCTGGATTAGTGTACCGTCGATCTGATTGGGCGATAGGCCGCTATCTGTAGGATTAATTTATATGTACGGGATAACACACCACCACGTTCAGGCCTCCTTCTGAAATTCCAGGCGGCGTCCGTTCGGCGGTGATAGAGGTTAACGATACGGGACGGAAAGCGCCAGCGCCGTTCGTAACCCCCCGTCCCCGTCTCGCGAGCGGCCGGGAAGAAGTGTCGACAAACGGACGGCTGTAGGAAAATAAACGGAGGCGGCGTTTAACAGGCGCACTCCTGAAACGGGGATTTGTCTTGGAGGCGCTCCAGTGTCCGTTCACAAAAGCGCCACAGTTCGCCGCGCGAGCATTCGGATAATATTTACAAGAGCCCGCCGCCTCCCGCCGTGTCCGAACTCGCGGCCGAAGGTCGTGCACCGATGAACGGGGGGCAGTGTCTTCGGAGGCGAAGAATAAATGGCGCACGGCGAGTTTCCGGCTCGAGGTACCGTGCGGGATTAACGGGGAGATTCGTTTAGGTTTATAATTTATTGGTTTATTATGAACATGATTCTAAATTAGTTTCACCGATTCGTTCAATAGACCGTATCACAGACGGCGTTCCGAAAACCACATTCTTTATATATATTGTTCTAAACCATTCCACATTCCAATTTTTCCTCTTACAGTTGTAGTAACGTTGTAGCTACCTTGAAGTCCACTACACTGTTTATTTAATTGTTTATTTGTTTATTTATTTATTGGTATTAACCCTTTTACAATCGTACGTTGTTTTAAAGCAGTTTTATGGAGTTGTGAACCTGAACCTCTAAAGAACCAGCTGCAGGTAACAGCAGCAAGACAAAATCCTTGACGTTTTTAAGGAAGAAACCTTGTGAGGACCGAGACTCGGGGGCGGGGGGGGGGGGGGGAGTGACTCCTCCCCCTTCCTCGAGCTGCCGGACCAAGTTAACAGTGTAGGATAATAGAAATCAAGGTTCGGTTAAAATCGAGCTTATTTGAACTATGTAGTCTACTATGAAAGTATAATGCATCTGGATTTGTAGCGTACGTACCACGTGCACTACAGCACATCATACAGACCCTTTTATTTTATATATATATATATATGTGTGTGTGTGTGTGTGTGTGTGTGTGTGTATATGTATACAGCAATAGATTGGCGCCCTGTCCTGGGCACAAACATGCCCGAAACATTCTCCCCTGATTATGCATGGGGAACGCGACCCTAGTAGAGGATTAAGCGTAAGATGATGGCTAGATATATATTTTTTTATATATTTTTTTATTTATGTATATATATCGTGAGGACCGCCCCTCCCGTATATATATATATAGTCCGTATATATATCGAGTCTCGGTCCTCACAAGGTTTCTTCCTTAATATATATATATATATATATATATATATATATATATATATATATATATATATATATAATTTTTTTTTTTACTTGGTTTGTTTGTTTTAATAAATTTTATTTGATTTTATTTGAGTTTTTTCCCGCAGACAATAATCAGTCTGAGATAGCACCTCAGGCTTCATTCAGAATTGGGATTTTCATCACCTCTCTGTGTTTTAAATCGTATTTTGGATTTCATATTAAAATATGCAGTAAATTATCAGATATCAAAGCGTCAGTAAAGCATAGATTTTTTGGGGAAAAGGGAAAAAAAAAAAAAAAAAGAGAGAGAAATCAGGGCGTTTTATAAACTCTCTTTGATTCTGCAGACAGACAAAAGTGCATTTTGTGTTCTGAACCAGTCAGGCGCTCAGAGTGAGCGAGTGTCCTAAGAGAGCCGGGCAAACGTGTGGGGTGAGATACTGCGTCTTTAGCACAGAGATCCCACCACACTTGATTACGCCGCTCCTACAGAGAGGCATTTGCTCTCTCTCGCTCTCTCTCTCTCTCGCTCTCTCTCTCTCTCTCTCTCTCTCTCGCTTGCTTTTCCTTATTTATTACCATTTTTTTTTTTCCAAAAATAAAAGGTTAAACTGATCGGTGCACTCGTACATTTTAAAACCTCATGAATATCTCCGTCTTATTTCATGTGCCGTGTCGGTTTAGTGTCTTTATTTCGGATGTTCTTATTCTTGTGTGTGCAGCACTTTGGGAAACATTCGCTGCTTCTGAATGTGCTTTATAAATACAGCTCTCTCGCTCTCTCGCTCTCTCTCTCTTTTTAAATCAAAGCCATCTCTATGGGATGCTTACAGTCTGCACGAACCTTTTGCCTCCGTTCTATTTTTTCATCGGCAAATAATCACGTAATGATTTTAATCTTCAGATTGGTACGTAATTAAAGTCCTGTTGTGCCTCTAATCTCATGAACTTGTTTGTGAAACAGTCCAATCCGTTCATTTAAATATTTGTGGATGTATTTATTCCAGGTGAGGCGCCGGAGTCCCAGCAGTGCCGGCATGTGGGTTCAAACCCGGGGACCCGCACTCCCTGCGCTCCTCTCCCTCGCTGCACCAGATTCAAAAATAGGAGTCCTGTCATGTCACATTCATTAAGTGCGAAACTCCGAAATTAATAATGTAAAAATACGCTTTTTAATTAGTCCTGCATCCATCCAGCCCAGTGTGCTAAAACGGACTGCCCCCTCCCTGTGGGCATGTCGTTAATAACGCATTATTCGCTGTCGGGCCATCCGTGACAGGTATGATAAACTAGCTCGTACTTTTTGTTATTGTATGGCGAAACTCAGCCGAACACGTCATTTAAACTTACTGTAATGTCGGTACGATGGACTGAGTCATTGTGACGTATGTGTGTGTGTGTGTGTGTGTGTGTGTGTGTGCTTTGGTTTGGACTATTATTTGTACGTTCGTAAAAGATGAGCTGATGCTAGAAAGCAATTTTAGTTTTTTTCGCAGGTTCGTGAAGGTTTACAGTGGTTTTAGGAAGGTATAGCAACAGAATCCCTGCTGTGTGAGTGTGTGTGTGTGTGTGTGTGTGTGTGTGTGTGTGTGTGTGTGTGTGTGTGTGTGTGTGTGCGCGCACTCACTAGTGCATGCTCATGTCCAGTGCACTGCAGCAAGCCCCTTTTGAAACGACTGCAGAAGTGGAATACGGTCTTGGTGCGCATCATGGGCCAGGCTGAATTTAGGACCCCCTGGTGGATGCCCCCCTTCGCCCCCCCCCTCTCTGCTTCCTGTAGCAAACACCCAACAACCCACTGCACTGAAGTCTGAAGCAGTCCTCAAGTAACATTTTAAAGGTTTTTTTTTTTTTTTTTTTTTTTTTTTAAAATATATATATAGTGCTTAAACGTTCAGCCGTACGTGAATGCGAGCGCTCTGCAGGAAGTGAGAGTTCACCCCCCAGACTGACTCTTTAATGGACTTCATGCTAATGGGGGGTGGGGTGGGGGGCAAAAATATATACACATGTTGTATTATACATTTTGGGAGTGAAGGACAGACTGAGAGAGAGAGAGAGACAGATTGAAATAAACGGAGACGAAAGACAAGAAGTAAAGAAAAAGCATGTGAAAGAAAGTAAGAAAACGAAATAAATGGATGACACAAAATGACGCAAAATGGAAGGTACTTGGAAGAAAGAAAGAAAATAAGTGGAAGGAACTAGAAAGAAAGAAAAAGATAAAGAAATATTTGAAGAAGAAAAATAATAGAAGGAAATAAAATGATAAAAAAAAAAATTAAAGTGAAATAGAAAGAAACAAATTAAGATAAATAAGAAAAAAGGGAAATAGAACATCGAGTTTGTCGAAGGTAGAAGGAAAATGAAAGAACGAAAATATGTTAGGGAGGAGTGTGGGACATGGAAGAAAGAAATGAAAGGCGGAAATAGGGAGAGGAAAAAAAAGGAGAAAGGATTTTTTTTTTAATAAAAAGTTTAAGGAACGAAATAAAAAGGCAGGAAAAACAAGCAAAATAGAATATTATATAATATACAGTGTATATATATATATATATATATATATATATATATATATATATATATATATATATATATATATATTTATTTATTTATATTAATTTTTTTTTTAACACTCCAAATTGTGTTAAATTACTTTATTCTAAATAAATTCTGCTTGTGAATTCTAAAATTTTGTAAAAAAATGGCCAATTTCCTCGTAGAAAACAAAATTATTGATTTCCACTAACTAGTTAATTAATCGATCATTTTTTAAAATGTGATTCATGTGTTGTCATCGACGATGAACAATTGTGCAATGTCAGCTTAATAACGGGATAACGGGAAGCGGGTGAAACAGCATTTGCAAACTTTTTTTGCTTTTTTTTTTTGCCATAAACGATCACGAAATGCGACGAAGTGAGTCGTGAACGAGGAAATTGTTCACTATCTAGTGCGGCGGCCATGTTGTAGCGCTGTTGGCATTCACTTGTGATTCTAGCTCACTATATAGTGCACTACTAAGTCAACACAACGCATCTAGATTTGTAGTGTACATGTGATGGATGACTCCGGTGGTGCACTTTACATTTTTACTAATTGTAGGGGGCATTTTAGCTCAGTGGTTAAGGTGATAGGGCAGCAACTGAAGGTCGGGCCCCTGGAGTCGGGCCCCTGGAGCAAGGCCCTTAACCCTCATTGCTCCAGGTTGTCGTATGACGATGTTAATGATCTGAAGACGGACCCTGTGCTGGTCACATGACGTAATGGATTTAGTTATTTAGTTAATTGGTTCACTACGTAGTGCACCCCCGATTGTACACTTCAAAGCACCACAATGCACCCCGGTACGTGAAGTATCCCCCGAAGCGTAATGAAGTGTCCTAAACCATTATCCCGTCGTCAGTCCGCGTGTCGTAAACGCCGTGCGCTGATCGTTCCGAAGGACTTCTAATTTAGAATAATTAAATTTTTTCCCGCCGCCCTCGGAATCCCCTTGAAACGTCGGCGTGCAGGTTAGAGTCGGCGAGGTGAGCGCGAGGCTATCGCACACCGGCGCTCCCAGCAGCGCCGCCGCCGCGGCCCGCGAACGCCGCACCGCTCGCCGGCAGATTAAAACTGACACTAATTATAATCCGACTAGTGTTATATAACTTGGCTGCTCAGGTGAATCCCCGGCCCGCTCGCGCGCGCTGACAGATCCTGTCACTTTTGTTTAGAGGCCGAATTGCGGAGAGAAAAGGGGGCTGCGCCGCGGCGCCGCGTTCGAGGCCCGCTGCCAAATTGGCTCGCGATTCAGACGTGGCGCCGTCCCTTTTTTATTTAATTGAAGTGCTAATGAGTGGTGGGTCTGCGAGTGCCACTCAACAACAACAAAAGAGAGAGAGAGAGAGAGAGAGAGCGGGGGGGGGGGGGGGGGGCGAAGAGAAATAGAAAAAAATTGAAAAGAGAGAGAGGGGGGGGGGAGAAAGCAGAAAAAGAGAGAGGAGTGAGAGTAAAAGAATGAAAGGGTGAAATAATGAGAGAGAGCACAAAAAAGTAAACAAAAGAAAAAGAAAACGAAAGAGAGCGAGACAAAGAAAGAATAAACGTGAGAGAGAGAGAGAGAGAAGTCAAGCAAGACAGAAGAGAAAGGGAGAAGGCATGAATGAGAGAGAGAGCAAAGGAGAGAGAAGGGGAGAGGGAGACAAGAAAGAGAGAGCAAAAGAGAAAAATAGAAAAAATGGAAAAGAGAGAGAGAGAGAGAGAGCGGGGGGGGCGAAGAGAAATAGAAAAAAATAGAAAAGAGAGAGAGAGGGGGGGGTGAGAAAGCAGAAAAAGAGAGAGGAGCGAGAGTAAAAGAATGAAAGGGTGAAATAATGAGAGAGCACCAGAGAGAGAGAGAGAGAGAGAGAAGTCAAGCAAGACAGAAGAGAAAGGGAGAAGGCATGAATGAGAGAGAGAGCAAAGGAGAGAGAAGGGGAGAGGGAGACAAGAAAGAGAGAGCAAAAGAGAAAAATAGAAAAAATGGAAAAGAGAGAGAGAGAGAGGATGAGAAAGCAGAAAAAGAGAGATGAGATAAAGCGAGATGGAGAGAGAGGGCAAGAGTAAAGGTGTAAGAGCGGGAACATAAAGAGAGAGCACCAGAGAGAGAGAGAGAGAGAGAGAGAGAGAGAGAGAAGACATGCAAAACAGAGAGGAAAGAGAGACAGTATGAGTGAGAGAGAGAGGACAAGAGAGAGAGAGAGAGATTGTTCTGGTTTGGAGGGGACTGTTCCCACTGTAACCAGATGTAGTCTAATGAACACCTCCACCTGCACCCTGGTGGCACTGTTCCTCCACCTCCACCTCCACCTGCCCCCCTGCACCCCCCCACTCTGCACCCCCCTGCCCCCCCCCCCCCCCCCACTCTGCACCACAGATTTGCATCCACCTCGTTTCTCTGCTGCTGCCTCCGGGAATCAGCTGCCACACACCACACACTAATGTCCAAAACCTGCAGCCGAATCTGCTGCCCATTACACATGATACACACACACACACACACACACAGATACACACAGATACACACACACACACTCACACACACAGATACACACACACACACACACATTAAAGTCTGAAAGTACATGATATTAACCTGGTCACTCTGACTGCATCAGCGCTCACACACACACACACACACACACACACTCACACAGATACACACAGACACACACACACACACACACACTCACACACACAGACACACACACACTCACACACACACTCACACACACACACTCACATTAAAGTCTGAAAGTACATGAAAGTATTAACCTGGTCACTCTGACTGCATCAGCGCTCACACACACACACACTCACACAGATACACTCACACACACACACACACACACACACACACACTCACACACACACACACACAGATACACTCACACACACACACACTCACACACACACGCACACACACACTCACACACACACTCAGGAGAGTGGACTGACACAGACATACATCCAGCCACAAAGATAGAGAGTCAGACAGAGAGTCAAAGAGTCAGAAACAGAGTTAAAGAGTCAGAAACAGAGTCAAAGAGTCAGAGAGAGTCAGACAGAGAGTCAAAGAGTCAGAAACAGAGAGTTAAAGAGTCAGAAACAGAGAGTCAAAGAGTCAGAAACAGAGTTAAAGAATCAGAAACAGAGAGTCAAACAAAGAGTCAATGAGAGAGTCAGAGAGAGAGTCAAAGAGTCAGAAACACAGAGTTAAAGAGTCAGAAACAGAGAGTCAAACAAAGAGTCAATGAGAGCGTCAGAGAGAGAGTCAAAGAGTCAGAAACAGAGAGTCAAAGAGTCAGAAACAGAGAGTTAAAGAGTCAGAAACAGAGAGTCAAACAAAGAGTCAAAGAGAGAGTCATAGAGTCAATAAGAGACTCAGACAGAGAGTCAAAGAGTCAGAAACAGAGTCAGACAAAGAGTCAGAGAGAGTCATACAGAGAGTCATTTGTTTGGGATTGATTCTGTTTTGAATCACTATCTCGGGGTCAGAGCCTCGGCGTGCAGCTCTGACACTGAGGCATAAAGAACATAAAGAACATAAAGAACGTAAAGAACGGGCCGAGTTAACGAGTCTGATGATGTTTAATGTCCGACGCCGTTAGCCGTTAGCCGTTAGCTCGTCTGTCTGATGTACACAGCGTGCTGTTAAAGTCATAATCGAGTTAATGGTCAGTTCACAGTCTGCTGAATGTGGCTTTATTGTGCGGTCAACGAAAACAGAGGCTTCCCTTCAGCTGCCGGACATCACCTAACGAAGTTAAACCTCGTTACTCCTGATATTAATTCTACTGAGATTAGAGGATTAGGAAGATTTAATCGTCGAATAATTTTAACTACATTTATATAACACTATCCCGAACCAGGGCGGCACGGTGGCTTAGTGGTTTAGCATGTTCTCCTCTCAGCGGTTCGAATCCCAATCTGGGTGGAGTTTCCATGTTCTCCCCGTGTCCGCGTGGGTTTCCTCCGGGTTCTCCAGTTTCCTTCCACAGTCCAAAAACATGGTTCAAGGTGAATTGAGTTCTCCAAATTGCCCCATATAGAGTGTGTGTTTGTGTGAGAGAGAGTGTGTCCCCAGTGATAGATTGCCCCCCTGTCCTGGGTGTATCTGCCCAGCGCCCGAAACGTTCTCCCCAGGATGGACATGGGGAACCCCCCCCCCGTGACCCTAATAGAGGATAAAGCGGAGGATAATGAATGGATGGATGAATGGATTTTCCGAACCTAATCCCGAAGCCCTGAAGAGCAAGCTGAAGCGACGGTCTCAAGGAAAAAATGCTCACATTCAGTGGAAAAGACATTTAAACAATTATTTGTTTTTTTGTCTACATGGGTTTACCCCGGGTTCTCCGGTTTCCTCCCACAGTCCAAAAACACGATTCAAGGTTATGGGGGCAATTGCCCCATCTCAATTGCCCCATATAGTGTGGGTGTGTGTATGTGTGAGTGAGTGAGTGCCCAGTAATAGATTGACGCCCTGATCTGGGTCTATCTGCCCATTGCCTGAAATGTTCTGTCATGAATGTGCATGGGAACGCCCCCCCCCCACCCCACCTCCGGAACCCCAGTAGAGGATTCAAACAGCCCACACAGGGCAGATACATGGACTTATTTTCATTCATTCATTATCTTCCGCTTTGTCCTCTATTAGGGTCGCGGGGGGTTCCCCATGCCCATCCAGGGGAGAACGTCTCGGGCGCTGGGCAGATACACCCAGGACAGGGCGCCAACCTATCACTGGGCACACACTCACTCACACAGACACACTCTATATGGGGCAATTTGGAGAACTCAATTGACTTGATCCATAATTTTTGGACTGTGGGAGGAAACCGGAGAACCCGGAGGAAACCCACGCGGACACGGGGAGAACATGGAAACTCCACTCAGATGGGGATTCGAACCGGGAATCCCTAGCGCTGAGAGGAGAAGGTGCTAAACCACTAAGCCACCGTGCCGCCCATGGACTTATTTCTCAGCATCTACAGGTACGTTCTGAGCACGATGAGGAACGTTGGGGTAGAAATATCGCTCCTTTGTTCAGAAACGGACTTCCGAATGACGAGCTGTAAAAAAAAAAATAAAATAAAAAATCTTAATGTTTGTTGAAAGGAACCTTTTAAAAAAAAGCAAAAAAGGTTTTTTTTATTTATTATTTGATTTCCCCGTCGGCGTCGAAGCCCGTCGAAGCCCGTCGAAGCCCGTCGAAGCGGCACCGTGCGATTAAAGAAATCCGATGTTTAATGAATGAAGAGCTTCAGAGAGACACGTGTTGACGGACGGATGAAAACCCACATCCTCCGAGCCGGGTTTCCGCGCCGGTGCGGACGACTCTCCGGCGGTTTGGCCGGAAACATCGGCCCGCTTCGTGGGAATGGAAGTCAGGATGAAGCCTAACAGACAATCGAGAACACGCGAAGATGATGAGCTAGAACAGGTATGTCGGTTCCTTTACTCCAGCGGCATCATTTATTCATCACGCTGCGCAGCTCCACCGCCCGAGTTCAGCAGGTTTACGCCGAGGATTCTGGGTGATTTCGGTTCGGACAGGCGTGAGGAATTCTGAAAGTTTGTTGGGAAAATAAAGCTTCTTTATTTACGGATCCGGAACGGTGGCTCAGTGGTTTAGCACGTTCTCCTCTCAGCGCTAGGGGTTCCCGGTTCGAATCCCCATCTGGGTGGAGTTTCCATGTTCTCCCCGTGTCCGTGTGGGTTTCCTCCGGGTTCTCCGGTTTCCTCCCACAGTCCAAAAATTATGGATCAAGTCAATTGAGTTCTCCAAATTGCCCCATATAGAGTGTGTCTGTGTGAGGGAGTGTGTGCCCAGCGATAGATTGCCCCCCTGTCCTGGGTGTATCTGCCCAGCGCCCGAGACGTTCTCCCCTGGATGGGCATGGGGAACCCCCCTCGCGACCCTAATAGAGGATAAAGCGGAAGATAATGAATGAATGATATTTACGGATCCTGGACGGTCACGGCTGGAGGGAACAGAGTGTGAACCTTGAAGCCGATGGGCTACAACAGCGGAAAACCACAGTAGGAGCAACTTCTCTCAGATAAAGCCAGGATACAATTCTAATCCCGGCTTATCTTATTATCTTACACTTAATCCGTGCAGGGGGGGGGGGAGGGGGTGCTCATGCCCCCATGCCCATCCAGGGGAGGACGTTTCGGGTGCTGGGCAAATACACCCAGGACAGGGGGGCAATCCATCGCTGAGCACACACTCACACAAACTATCCATCCATCCATTATCTCCCGTTCTATCCTATATTAGTATATTAGGGTCGCGGGGGGGGGGGGGGGGGGGGGGTTCCCCATGCCCTTCCAGAGGAGAACGTTTCGGGCGCTGGGCAGATACACCCAGGACAAGGGGGCAATCTGTCGCTGGGGACACACTCACTCACACAGACACACTCTATATGGGGCAATTTGGAGAACTCAATTGACTTGATCCATATTTTTTGGACTGTGGGAGGAAACCGGAGAACCCGGAGGAAACCCACGTGGATCATGGAAACTCCACCCAGATGGGGATTCGAACCGGGAATCCCTAGCGCTGAGAGGAGAACATGCTAAACCACTAAGCCACCGTGCCACCACACAAACTATATAGGGGGAATTTAGAGCAGCCAATTGACCTTGAATCCATGTTTTTGGACTGTGGGAGGAAACCGGAGAACCCGGAGGAAACCCACGTGGACACGGGGAGAACATGCAAACTCCACCCAGCCCAGAGCCTGAAACGTTCTCTCCTGGATGGACATGGGGATATAAATCATTCATTCATTATCTTCCGCTTCATCCTCTATTAGGGTCGCAGGGGGGGTTCCCCATGCCCATCCAGGGGAGAACGTTTCGGGCGCTAGGCAGATACACCCAGGACGGGGGCAATCCATCGCTGGTACACACTCACACACTCAAACACACTCTATATGGGGGCAATTTGGAGGACTCATTTGACTTGATCCATGTTTTTGGACTGTTGAGAGGAAACCGTAGAACCCGGAGGAAACACAAGCGGACACGGGGAGGACATGGAAACTCCACCCAGATGGGGATTCGAACCGGGAATCCCTAGTGCTGAGAGGAGAACATGCCAACCACTAAGCCACTGTGCTGCCCGGGGATACATATATATATAAATTATTTGATGAACTGAATTATGGGTACATAACTTAATCAGTGAGAGTTCAGAGAGCCAATAGCAACTCTTTATTTGGAAGTAATAAGCTTCAAGCCTCAATCCTCCAATAAGACGTAATTAATATATGCGCCGCATTAATGTAGATCCGTTTTAAATAAGTTTTAATTAAGATTCCATCAGCTCGCCTCGGTTCCCCGCCGAGCGTCGTAAAGCTGATTTTGGAACCTCCTCAGGAAGGGCGTTAGAGGCGTCGACGGCGACGCTGCCCCTCTGAACCTTTATTAAACGTACGTCGTCGTCGTCGTCGTCAAAGCCGCACGTCCCCGACGGCCCGACCCACGAGGCGGCCCGGCCTATCAGGAGCGGCCGAGAGCTCAGGTCGGCGTCCGGCCCGAACGGGGCGCGTTGCGGCGCGCGCATCGGCCGCGTGCTGGGGGAGGATTTGGGCTGTTTGTGCGGCGCGCTCCCCGCCGAACGCTCGTGGGACTGCGTGGTGAGCGCATGCAATCGGCCCGCCCGAGACCGGCACAGCTGTCAGATAAAAATCAATTGAATTTTAAAGCGCTTTAAAGTAAATATTTAATTCTTGCCTTGGGAACCAATTAAGTGAAGTATGTGAACTCGGAGGCTCTGGTTGAACTGGAGATACACTGGAACCAGCTGGTGAGCCACGGGGATCAAATGGAGGGGGTGGGGGGTGGGGGGAAGGGGGGTGGGGGGGGGTGTTCTAGAGCTTTACAGGAAAAAAAAAAAATTAAAAAAAAAAAAAAAGAAGAAGATGCAAATATCGGGGATGAAGCCTCGGTCTCAATTACGTATTGATGTTTTAAAGATGCGCTAAAGTCGGAGTGGCAGCCGGGAATTGGAGCGCGGCCAGAAAGGTGCGTGGCGCCGCCGAGTTGCCTGCTAGCTTGTTTACGCTGCGCGTTTGTTACCATTTGCTTTGTTGCTGATGTAAGTCCCGGGACGCCCCGGGTTTCCGCGCCGAAGCCTTGTAAGTCTGGGAGGGGCCGCTGGAAGTGGGCGGGCCGTTTTTGTGTGTTCCGATATCCTGGTGCGCGCCGAGGGTTCAGGACAGAGGCTACGATCAACCGTGCCGTCACGTGGAGGACGACGTGATTGGATGGGGTGTTGTACCGAGTGCTGTCCGATGGACCGATCCGAATTTTGAAGCCAAAATGCAGCCTATCCCAGTGATTATCGGGTGTGAACCAATGATTACAGAATGTAGAACATGGAGACTCCACCCGGATCGGGATTTGAACCCGGATCCCCAGGCCTGAGAGGAGAACGGGTTAACATTACCATCACCATGCTCACCAGGGAGAACGTTCCGGGTACTGAGGACACGGCGGTAATCCATCATTGGGCAAACACTTCCTCACACAGACACACACACACGATATAGGGGCAATTTAGAGCAGCCAATTCACCTTGAATCCATGTTTTTGGACTGTGGGGAGGAAATCGGAGAACGTGGAGCAAACAGTCACGGGGCCTGAGAGGAGAATGGGTTAACCCTTACATCATCATGCCAACCCATGGTGGAGGGGTTCACCATGCTCACCGGGGAGAACGTTCCGGTTACCGAGCACAAAGCGGCAATCCAGTATTGGGAAAACACTCCCTCACACAGACACACACACACTATGTAGGGGCAATTTAGAGCAGCAAATTCACCTTGAAACCATGTTTTTGGACTGTGGGGGGAAAATTGGAGAACGTGGAGCAAACAGTCACAGGGAGAACATGGAAACTCCACTCAGAGGCCTGAGAGGAGAACGTGTTAACCATTACATCATCATGCCAACGTGGGGTTCACCATGCTCACCCGGGGAGCACGTTTTGGGCACTGAGGACAGGGTGCCAATCCATCGTTAGGCAAACACTCCCTCACACAGACACACATACTATATAGGGGCAATTTAGAGCAGCCAATTCACCTTGAATCCATGTTTTTAGACTGTGGGAGGAAACTATAATGGAACGTTGGAGAACGTGGAGCACACCGTCACGGGGAGAACATTAAGAAACTCCACCCGGATCGGGATTCGAACCTGGATCCCCAGGCCTGAGAGGAGAATGGGTTAACGATTATATCATCATGCTCACCCGGGGAGAACATTTTGGGCACCGAGGACAGAGCGGCAATCCATTGTTGGGCAAACACTCCCTCACACAGACACCCACACACTAGGGGTATATTTAATAGGGGCAAATTAGAGCAGCCAATTCACCTTGAAACCATGTTTTTGGACTGTGGGAGGAAAATCGGAGAACGTGGAGCAAACGGTCACGGGCAGAACAGTTAGGAAACTCCACCCGGATCGGGATTCGACCCCGGGTGCCCAGCTCTGCGAGACGGACATGCAGACCCCAACGCAACCGTTCCGCCGTCGCTTCATTCCGGTTCCAAATGAAATGTCAGGAGAACCAAGAGAGAGAGACAGGACTCCCCGTCTCCCGTCGCTCGCTTCACCACGCCACGTCTCTGAATGGCTCGGCTTAAACTGCCGCTTGATCAGCACTTACAGCCTCCACCAGAACCGCCTCCACCTCGGAGAACAGAGACGTCGCCATTCAGAACCGCCCGCTGAAGACGGCGGCGCGCCTCCCCGTCGCCTCATGCGGTTGTCAGGCCGAACTCCGCGTCGGCGCCGCCTGTCTGTTCATGAAAGGGCCGGGGATGAAGGAGCGCGCGGCGAAACGAGCCTCGCCGAACGGGAGGTTTAATGTCGGAGAACGCGGGAGAACGAGGAGCGAGTGAGGAGGTCTGAGCGACATGAAAGCACCTCAGGCTGTGAGACGCCACTGTGACTGACAATGACTAGACATGGGCACTGCACTGTGTGTGTGTGTGTGTGTGTGTGTGTGTGTGTGTGTGTGTGTGTGTGTGTGTGTGTTGGCAGGTTCTTGAAGACACCACACACTGAGATTGTCAGAAAGACCGGAACTCTAAAGCGCTTCGATGTCAAACACGCGGAACCTCAGCGTGGTGGCGCAGTGGTCGACCACCTCTCAGCGCCGGGGATCCGGGTTCGAATCCCGATCTGGGTGCGGTTTCCATGTTCTCCCCGTGACCATCTGCTCCACGTTCTCCGATTTCCTCTCACAGTCCAAAACTGTGGATTCAAGGTGAATTGGCTGCTCTTAATTGCCCCTGTGTGTGTGTCTGTGTGAGGGAGTGTGTGCCCGACGATGGATTGGCGCCCTGTCCTCGGTGCCCCAAACATTCTCCCCTGGATGAGCGTGGAGAACCCTCCACCATGAAGCAGTATGGGGGTTGGGGTTTGGCATGTTCTCCTCTCAGCCCTGGGGATCCGGGTTCGAATCTCAATCTGGGTGGAGTTTCCATGTTCTCCCCGTGTCTGTGTGGGTTTTCTCCGGGTTCTCTGGTTTCCTCCCGCAGTCCAAAAACATGGATTCAAGGTTAATTGAAAGCTCAAAATTGCCCCTATTGAAATTGCCCCTATATAGGGGTATGTTGGGTGGAGTGTCCATGTTCTCCCCGTGTACGTGTGGGTTTCCTCCGGGTTCTCCGGTTTCCTCCCACAGTCCAAAAACAGGGATTCAAGTCGAATGGTCTAGGTTAAATTGCCCCTATATAGTGTTGGGTGTGGTGTCCATGTTCTCCCCATGTCTGTGTGGGTTTTCTCCAGGTTCTCCAGGGGTTTCCTTGCACCTATTGAAATTGTCCCTATATAGGGTGTGTTGGGTGGAGTGTCCATGTTCTCCCGGTGTCCTCCGGGTTCTCCGGTTTGCTCCCACAGTCCAAACACAGGGATTCACGTTGAATGGGCTGCTTTGAATTTGCCCCTTTATGGTGTGAGTAAGTAAGTCTGTGAGTATCTGCCCAGCAATAGATTGCCCCCCTGTCTTGGGTGTATCTACCCAGTGGCCCAAACATTCTCCGCTGGATGGGCATGGGCATGAATGGGAACACCCCACCCCCCCCCCACCCCCTTAGTAGAGGATTAAACTGGAGATAATGAGATGAGAACATCAAGCTGAAAAGAAGCCGAATGAAATGAAGAGTGTCGGGATGGCGTTAGCCGAACGCGGCGACTCAAAGCCGTACGGCGCGAGTGAGATGATGTTAACGAGGCAGACGGCGGCGTCATCCCGTAGCTTTCATGTTCCGTCGTTAAACGGCGTGTCGCCGCATGTGACGAAAAAAATACAACACGCAAAAAAAATAAAAACGCAAAAAAAAAAAAAACTGTAATTCGACAATCCGCTTATTATTTTGATTGCACCTCGACGGCGGGCGGGCGGGCGGGTGGGTGCGAGGTGGGGCTGACGGAGGGATTAGCGTTCGCAGGCTGTCATTTGGATGGAGAATTTGTCATTCGGCTCCAGGCTAATGATCTTTATCTCTGTAAGCGACGCCTTGTTAACAAGATCAACACTCATTATCGTTTCTGGCTTTCAGGGAGAAAAACACATGTGAAGCTCGTCGATGAGCTCGATGCCGCTGCGCGAGACCATATGATTATTAATTTGCTGTTTGCGGTGTGACTCTGCGGAGAGGAAAACTTTTTTATTTTATTATTTTTTTACTGTCAAACTGAAAAACATCCACCGGCTTCTGCTTAGTCCTGTATTATGGTGGCACAGGGGTGGGGGGTGGGGGGGTTCCCCATGCCCATCCAGGGGAGAACGTTTCGGGCGCTGGGTAGATACACCCAGGACAGGGGGGCAATCTATCTCTGGGCACACACTCACTCACTTATTTACACACACTATATGTTGGCAATTTAGAGCAGCCAATTCACCTTGAATCTATTTATCCTCTATTAGGGTCGCGGCGGGTTCCCAGTGCCCATCCAGGGGAGAACCTTTCGGGCGCTGGGCAGATACACCCAGGACAGGGGGGCAATCTATTGCTGGGCACATTCGCACACTTACTTACACGCACTATATAGTGTCAATTTAGAGCAACCAAATCACCTTAAATCTATGTTTTGGGGGAAGTTACACACACATATATATATATATACATATATATATACATTTATCCTCTATTAGGGTCGCGGTGGGGTTCCCCATGCCCATCCATGGGAGAACGTTTCGGGTGCTGTGCAGATACACCCAGGACAAGGCGCCAATCTATCGCTGGACACACACTCACTCACATAGACACACTCTATATGGGGCAATCTGGAGAATTCAATTGACCTTGATCCATGTTTTTGGACTGTGGGAGGAAACCAGAGAACCCGGAGCACCAGTGGATTTAAGGCAGCGGCGTTCGCCGACACGGCTGCCCGTCCCCATGCCCATCCAGGGGAGAACGTTTCGGGCGCTGGGCAGATACACCCAGGACAGGGTGCCAATCTATCGCTGGGCACACACTCACTCACACACAACACTCTATATGGGGCAATTTGGAGAGTTCAATTGACTTGATCCATGTTTTTGGACTGTGGGAGGAAACCGGAGAACCCGGAGGAAACCCACACGGACACGGGGAGGACATGGAAACTCCACCCAGAGCAGTGAGGGTTAAGGGTGTTGCTCAAGGACACACATTGGTAACTTCAGTCGACCTCATTTCATTGCAACCCAACGCAATCCACCTAGTGGACGATCGAATTAAAGCAAGCACCGGTGGATTTAAGGTGGCGGCATTCCCGTCCGAGCCTCGAACCCGCGTTCACCCGAAGCCCGTGATCGCGTTTCGCCGTCGATTTTCATCAGAGCGGCTTTTAGAACCGAGCCCCGCCGCTGGTTTGCGGCCATGAATATTGAAATGACTTTGAAGGCGCCGTCCCGTCGGCCCCTCTTTAAAGCGGAGCGCCTTTGTTCTCCGAAAGCAAATAAACGCAGATCGATGTGGAAGCCTCCGCCGCGGCGAAACGGCGACTCGGCGCTTCCACCGCGAGCGCGGCGCCGCCGCGTGGCAGGCCTCGTTAGCCGATATCAGATGGCTGGGTTGAGCCCGATGACGGATTCATTAGACTCCTCCGCAGCTCGGCGATAGCGGGCGAGACATCTGATAAATATTCCGGCGCCGCGTATTTCCTCCCCGCATCCGTAATTATCAGCCCACTCTGTTTCACACCGAATCAATTATCGCGTTTTTTTAATTAATAATCTTTTTATTTTTTTTTCTTCCTCACCGAGCTTTTCTGATCCAAAACATTTATTGACATGATCTCCGCAAACTGTGAAACAAACACAACGTAGCTCTCATCGGAGGATCTGTCAGGCGCTTCGCTCGGGCTTGAAGTCGCACATTAGCGAGCTCCCCCTCGCACACACACACACACACACACACACACACACATGTACACATCATTCAGTCGTGTTGCATGGCATTCTTGCCACAGCAGATGTTGGCTCCCACAAGCTCTCATAATTCCTTCCCCTGATGCAGACGGATTGGACGCCCGCTTCTTTTGTTTTCAGCCACCTCATCTGGCTCCAGGCTGTTATCACAACGACTCCCTCACCGTTTAAGATGATGAAGCCGACTCTCACTTCCACGGCATGTGCTCCACATGGGGCTCGGCTCTAAAAGCCGCTCTAATGAAAATCGACGGGCTTCGGGTGAACGCGGGTTCGAGGCTCGGACGGGAACGTTGCCGCATTAAATCCACCGGTGATTGCTTTAATTCAAACATCCACTAGGTGGATTGCGTTGGGTTGCAATGAAATGAGGTCGACTGAAGTTACCAATGTGTGTCCTTGAGCAAGACCCTTAACCCTCACTGCTCTGGGTGGAGTTTCCATGTCCTCCCCGTGTCCGCGTGGGTTTCCTCCGGGTTCTCCGGTTTCATCCCGCAGTCCAAAAACATGGGTCAAGATCAATGGAACTCTCCAAATTGCCCCATGTAGAGTGTGTGTGAGTGAGTGTGTGCCCAGCGATGGATTGACGCCCTGTTCTGGGTGTATCTGCCCAGCGCCCAAAACGTTCTCCCCTGGATGGGCATGGGGACGGGCAGCCGTGTCGGCGAACGCCGCTGCCTTAAATCCACTGGTGCTTGCTTTAATTCGATCGTCCACTAGGTGGATTGCGTTGGGTTGCAATGAAATGAGGTCGACTGAAGTTACCAATGTGTGTCCTTGAGCAAGACCCTTAACCCTCACTGCTCTGGGTGGAGTTTCCATGTCCTCCCCGTGTCCGCGTGGGTTTCCTCCGGGTTCTCTGGTTTCATCCCGCAGTCCAAAAACATGGGTCAAGATCAATGGAACTCTCCAAATTGCCCCATGTAGAGTGTGGGTGAGTGAGTGTGTGCCCAGCGATGGATTGACGCCCTGTTCTGGGTGTATCTGCCCAGCGCCCAAAACGTTCTCCCCTGGATGGGCATGGGGACGGGCAGCCGTGACGGCGAACGCCGCCGCCTTAAATCCGGTGCTTGCTTTAATTCGATCGTCCACTAGGTGGATTGCGTTGGGTTGCAATGAAACGACGTGCAGGCTCATTTTCGACGGTCGTGAACGGCGGCGAAAGAGTTTCCTCGGAAGAAACCGAACTGAGCGCCAAAACCGCGAAGATCCGGCCGAAGCGGGGACGAGCGCCTAGGCCTCGGAGAACCTGTGCGCATTCCCGGTTCGGAATACCAATCTGGGTGGAGTGTCCATGTCCTCCCCGTGTCCGCGTGGATTTCCTCCGGGTTCTCCGGTTTCCTCCCGCAGTCCGAAAACGTGGATCAAAGTCGATTGAGTTCTCCAAATTGCCCCATATAGAGTGTGTCTATGTGAGTGAGTGTGTGCCCAACAATGGATTGACGCCCTGTCCTGGGTGTATCTGCCCAGCGCCCAAAACTTTCTCCCTGGATGGGCATGGGGAACCCCCCCGCGTGACCCTAGTAGAGGATAAAGTGGAAGATAATGGATGGATGGATATTCAATGTTGGGTTATTGATCTAAAGTTTGTAGGTTCCTTGAGGTCCTTGAGCAATGAGCAAGACCCTTAACCCTCACTGCTCCAGAGTGCTGTGGTCTGGAACCTCAACCAAGTTGGGATACTTTTAAATTGCTTCAGATGAAAGCCTCCGCAAAATGACCAAATACGGTGTTTATACAAGGTTTCAATTCTGTCGCTGAAGAACCTCAAGGCCATGGAGACTCCCTATCACTCAGAATGGATGTCCGCCCACCTCATGGAGGTAGCTTCTTGCGCCCGAGGCTTCTGAGAGCCTCAGAAACACCTTTCATTGAAATAATTTCACAATTGTGTTGATTTTATAACCAATCTGACCTTCAACTGAAGCGAAACTTAAGAAATCGCATCGCCTTTCAGACTCCTGCCCGTCTTAAGCTGCGGGTTATCTGGCAGCGGCTGGCTCTGGTTTATTGGGAGCTGGCCTCGGTGTCGACAGACTGTTACCTGTGTGGGGGGTCTCCATTGTGGCTACATTAGCCCATATGGCCTGAGTTAGTTTCCATTGAAGCGGTGGCCTAATTACGAGGCAGCGAGAGAATGTTCGGCAATGACGAGCGGCCCCGCCGCTGTGTTTGCGCCTCATCCAACCCCTACAGTGAGTCGCACCTGTTCCCGCTCTTTAAAAGCCCTCTTTCAGTTTAGCTCTTGGCTACAGCCACCAAATGACCTATCCAGGGGGCAATAACGCCTTTGCTGTTTAGCCCGTCGTCAAGCTACGGAGTCAGCAGGCGCACCCTAATGCCAGCCTGGGCCAGAGAATACAGCTGCTTGGCTTTATAGCTTTAAGCACATGCAAAGGAATGAGTTCCCATAGATCTGGAAAAATTAAATATTGCATGAGCTTTGCATACGAGATAAAAACCCCATCCATACCCAAAAGCATCATTTCTCACTAACAACATGCGATTCAGACCCAGGCTGGAGAATGAGTTATCACCCAACAGCATCGCACACTCGCAGGTTTCATAGTTTTATAGTTTGTTCTTTTAAAATCAAATACAAAAAAACCTTGCACCTTGTCATTACAGTTTATATATATATACTATACTATATATATATATATATATATATATATATATATATATATATATATATATATATATATATAATTTATTATGTAAATGTTGAGTGACAATTAAAAAGCACAGATTATTAGTTTAAAGCTAATTTCAATTTTAAAGAAATCTGTTTAATGCAGAAGAAGCAATAATTACTAAGCACATATAAATATTGATTGTTAATTAAAACAATCCTTAATTTTTAAGAGAGGAATTTAAAACAATTCATGTGTGAATAACAATAGTCTTTTTGAAGACATTTAGACAAAAATTTGTGTATAATTATAATACCACCAAATATCTGTGTATATGCAGTTTGAAATTCTTTATATTTTGGTGATTTAAGTTAATACATGATTTCTTTATATATATATATATATATATATATATATATATATATATATATATATATATATATATATATATATATATTCTGATATATATATAAATTGACATTGATATTCATTTACAGTAAGTACATTTATATATGTTTTATGTTTGTTTATTTAATTAAAACGCTTAATGCAGTAAATTAATGTGCAGATATTTGGTTCCTTTAGATGTGGGGTATTTTCAAAAATAAATATATATATATATATATATATATATTCCTGATACCCCAACACTTACATTACAATATCTAAACTACGTTAACAATATGTATATTTACATTAATATGTAAACTACTGCAGAATGTATCTAAAATAAATAAATGAAGTCAGGTGAAGTTATTTTCCCAGAAATATCAAATAATTTAAAACGATTACCCATGTACAGTATATACATAAACAGATATTACCCAGGAGTAGGTATAGAATTAAACAGAGTTCTTTATTAATTATTATATATTATGTATAAAGCCAGGATTCCAGCACTTAAGAGATCATTCATAATTCTAATTAGAAATGTATTCTTATTGTGACTTTTAAAAAATGAATAAACTAAATAAAAATACTAGTGTTTTTTAATGTAATTAAAACTGTATACCTCTGTTTACATTCACCTCTGTATATATATACTGTATATTTATATAATGTTTTTTTTTTTTTTTCGTAATAGATTCTTTTTTTTAAAGGTTGATCAGTTGACTCCTAAGCCAAAATCATTAATGTGACAATAATATTAATATTATTCATTCATTCATTATCTCCCGCTTTATCCTCTGTCAGGGTCGCGGCGCGGTTCCACATGCACATCCAGGGGAGAACGTCTCGGGCGCTGGGCAGATACACTCAGGACAGGGCACCAATCCATCGCTGGGCATATTAATATTAATAGTTAATGATATTGTTTAAAATGAATAAACTAACATTATTAGATAATAAATATAAATAAATAACTGTAATAAAAATGTTTAAATGTTTATAAAAAATAATCCAAATGAATGATTTTCCTCTCACCGCTCACCTGCACACCGCATGCAATTCCTCCGCCCCCCACTAGTCTGGCACACTTCCCAGTTTAAATGCCTTCGCTGTGGAGGATGTGTTAGTTTAATTTTTACTTTAAAGAGCAGGTGTTACGTTGCACACAGAGACATCACTCCGATTAGATCACCCCTGCTGCTCTACCACATTCACTTTACGCTCTGCTGTACTCTCCATTACTTTGTAAGAATTTGACCCAAAGTATTTCAACTGTGAGGTTTTAAAGGGGACAGCACGGTGGCTTAGTGGTTGGAATGTTCTCCTCTCAGTGCTTGGGATTTCTGGTTCGAATCCCAATCTGGGTGGAGTTCCCATGTTCTCCCCGTGTCCGCGTGGGTTTACTCCGGGTTCTCCGGTTTCCTCCCACAGTTCAAAAACATGGATCAAGGTCAAGTGAATTCTCCAAATTGCCCCATATAGAGTGTGTCTGTGTGAGTGAGTGTGTGTGTCCAGTGATAGATTGCCCCCCTGTCCTGGGTGTATCTGTCCAGCGCTCGAAACGTTCTCCCCTGGATGGGCATTGGGAACCCCCCCCCACCCGCGACCCTAATAGAGGATAAAGTGGATGACACTGAATGGTATTAAAGGGGACGGCCCGGTGGCTTAGTGGTTGGCATGTCCTCCTCTCCATGCTGGGGATTCCCGGTTCAAATCCAAATCTGGGTGGAGTTCCCGTTTTCCCCCTGTGTCCGCGTGGGTTTACTCCGGGTTCTCCGGTTTCCTCCCACGGTCCAAAAACATGGATCAAGTCAATTGAATTCTCCAAATTGCCCCATATAGAGTGTGTCTGTGTGAGTGAGTGTGTGCCCAGTGATGGATTGGCGTCCTGTTCTGGGTGTATCTGCCCAGCGCCCGAAACGTTCTCCCCTGGATGGGCATGGGGAATCCCCCCCACCCACGACCCTAATAGAGGATAAAGTGGATGACACTGAATGGTATTAATGGGGGCGGCTTAGTGGTTGGCATGTCCTTCTCTCCATGCTGGGGATTCCCGGTTCAAATCCCAATCTGGGTGGAGTTCCCATGTTCTCCCCGTGTCCGCGTGGGTTTACTCCGGGTTCTCCAGTTTCCTCCCACGGTCCAAAAACATGGATCAAGTCAATTGAATTCTCCAAATTGCCCCATATAGAGTGTGTCTGTGTGAGTGAGTGTGTGCCCAGTGATGGATTGGCGTCCTGTTCTGGGTGTATCTGCCCAGCGCCCGAAACGTTCTCCCCTGGATGGGCATGGGGAACCCTCCCGCGAAAGATAATGGATGGATGGATGGTTTAATAAACAGAGGAGGTGCCGGTGTTGGGAACGCTCTCCGGCTGTTTGTGGTGGCGTTAGGTTCCGGCGGCGTGGAGCCGGCTCATCAAAGCCTCGTTGGCTTTCTCTTTTGGGTGTCAGCACTTGCGAGCGAGGCAGGTATGGAAATCTGGCCCGGCTGCGTGCAAAAGCTGTCAGAAAACAAACACATCAGCGGCGGGGAGGTAATTCGAGCGGGCTGCTGTCTTCCTCGTTCTCTGGTCCCCCCCCCCTGAACCCAAACCTCCCCCCCTCCCCTCATTACGTGGGGCGCGAGAGTGACGGCGGCGGTGGTGTCGGCCTTTTTATCTGTCAACTCCTCTCCACGGCGCATCTTCATAGCTCGCGTGGCGCTCACCAACATCAAAGCCGGAGCACTCCAGGTTGCTCCTGAAAGGTGACAATTGAATCTTTCCCCTTTTTTTTTTTCCTTTCTCGTCAACGTTCCGCTCTCGCGTAGCGCGTTCAAATGCGACTTTTGTTTTTCCGCTGATGGCTGGAGGAGGCGAGCGATGAGAGGAAGAGCGGGTTTGTTTTCCGTTCTTATAGAAACGTTTCCTAAACGCTTACAGTCGGTTTTGAAGGCGGTGGAAGGATGCGGTGACGTACGTAACACTTATCAAACACGTTGGTACAATAAAGTCACGTGCTGCGGGTTCTGACGCCTTTCTACATGTCAGCGCACCGTGAGGTAGAACGCCGTGAACCGACTGAACGGCGTTCTGAATCATGTTGCGTAACCGCAGAGACATGATATACATTAGGAACCAGCATGTGCCAACTACATTACATAACACTGGGTCATTCTGCTGACACAGCAGCTCTGGAGCAATGACGACTAAGGGCCTCGTTCAAGGGCCCAGACTGGTATCTCCAGCAAACTCTGGATTTGGAATCCCAACCATTAGATTGGCAGCTTAGATTGGTGGTACCAGGGATTGAACCCACAACTTTGGCAAAGCTCACTCAACACCCCCAAACCATGGAGATACATCATTGGGGTGGGGTTGGGTGGGGTGGGCTGGTTGGGTACCACCACACACTCTGAGTGTGCCAACTACATTACATAACACCTGGTCATTCTGCTGACACAGCATCTCTGGAGCGATGACGACTAAGGGCCTTGTTCAAGGGCCCAGACTTGTATCTCCAGCAACCTCTGAATTTCGACCCCCAACCTTTAGATTGGCAGCCCCACACACTTACCACTAAGCTACCACACCCCTCTAACTAGTTAACTTAGGGCATCCTTAGAGCAATGAGGGTTAAAGGGTCCATAGTGGCAATTTGGTGGAATTGAACCAAGGATTGAACCCCCAACTTTGGCAAAGCTCACTCAACACCCCCAAACCCCGGAGCAACCACACCAAATAACAAACTTTGATAAGTAAACCCAGTCACACATCATTGGGGTGGGGTTGGGTGGGGTGGGCTGGTTGGGTACCACCACACACTCTAAGTGTGCCAACTACATAACATAACACTGGGTCAAGGGCCCAGACTGGTATCTCCAGCAAGCTCTGGATTTGGACCCCCAACCTTTAGACTGGCAGCTCCACACACTTACCACTAAGCTACCACACCCCTCTAACTAGTTAACTTGGGTAAGAGAACATGGAAAGCCATGATAGGGCATCCTTAGGGTAATGAGGGTTAAAGGGTCCACAGTGGCAACTTGGTGGTACCAAGGATTGAAGGAGCTCACTCAACACCCCCAAACCCCAGAGCTACCACACCAAATAACAAACTTTGATAAGCACACCCAGTCATACATTAGTGAGGTGGGGTGGTTGGGTACCACCACCACCACACACTTTGAGAAACGTGGCACCAACCTAAATGCGCATTGTGTTTGTTGTCCCGTTATAACCAGTCCAATGTTTTCTCCACCAGTTATATGCACTGCGCCCCCTGTGGGATAAACTCTGCTGTACAAGTAATACATATATGTTTTTCTTCAAAGAGTCTTGCGATCGTTCCATTAAAAGAAAAGAAGCCAGAAGGTAGGTGACGGTGGTGTGAAGATATATATTTATATATATTTTTTGTGCTCCCGCACACCGCAACACAAACACACGGAAAAACCGCCGTGGGCTGGGCCCCATCTGTCTGAGGGCAGTGGCCCCTCTACATCTGCAGAGGCCCGGAGAAGGTGAGGGGCCGAGAGAGATGGCGAGCAAATTAAAGCTCACCGTGGGAAGCTGGAGCCCCTGGCACTCTTCTTACGCAACAGCTGCACCTACAACAACCATCATTTCACATCCTGACATATACGGCCAGCCGGGTGAGCGCACGGGCCCGTGCCAGCGGAGGCAGGGGGCGCCCGGCGTGCCAGCCTTAAGCAAAACAGGTGTATGACATCCTGTTGCTAGTCTACAGGGGGAGCGGGGGTACCGCGCCGGCTCGAGCCCGGCCGATCCTACCGAGGCCGCTGCTGAAAATAACAAAGGGAGGTCAGGGCAGCGTTTGACAAGCTCATTGATAATGTTCTAGATGAAGCGGGCCGGCGCGGTGACTGCAAATTGCCTCTAATGTCTGATGGCATGGGCTGCGGGCCACGGCCGGGAACAAAACGGAGCCATTATTTATTATTTCTCGGGGCGGGTGAAGACGCTGGCCCTCGCCAACATGGCAACATGGCAGCGGCGCCTCCGCCCGTGTCGCCAGCTTGCCGCAGACGCCGGACAGCCGTGCGGAGAGCGGTGGCGATGGATTGCTACAGTGAAGCGTCGTGTGATTTCAGCCCAAAGTTTGGCCACGCCTCCTTTTTCCTCTCCATGTTCTCGATTCCACTCCATCTGTGGGTGTACTCTGTTCGTACCCCATTAATACCACCATGGGCACGTTCTCCCTCTCATTCCAGGTTCGAATCCCAATCTGGGTGGAGTTCCCGTGTTCTTCCTGTGTTCGCGTGGGGTTCCTCCGGGTTCTCTGGTTTCCTCCCACGGTCCAAAAAACATGGATCAAGGTCAATTGAATTCTCCAAATTGCCCCATATAGAGTATGTCTGTCTGAGTGAGTGAGTGTGTGCCCAGTGATAGATTGGCGCCCTGTCCTGGGTTTATCTGCCCAGCGCCCCGAAACGTTCTCCCCTGGATGGCCACCACAGAGCAGGGATTATCAGGTGGGTGCATTATTCCTATCCCAGCAGTGTCACTGAGGTGTTTTAATGAAACTACAGTGTCACTGCAGAACTGACGATCCACAGTCCACCACCCGAATGATACCCATTCTGTGATGCTCCTGACAACCAACAGGGGACTATCAACAACAAAGGACACAGATGGACTACAGACTGTCCATCTATAGGGTAAGTGGAGGAGACCGACGATGGTGCAAGAAGGGGGCGCGTCCTAACCGGTTCTGAGACTGGTTCCGTAGTTCATAGTCATGTAAAGCATGTCACCTCACTTCTCGTATCCTGCAGCATCACTCCTCACTCCGCCGAAACTCCGCCGAAGAGTGTTACCCCGTGTTCTGGGTGTGTGACAGCGCGGGGGGGAGGGGGGGGGTGGCAGGGGTGCGGCGGTGATGAGGAGGTGTACGGAGGGTAAGCTGATGATGATAATTTAGGTGGCAGACGCCAGTTTTTCATCATTAGGCAGCTCGGTCCTGCTGCTCGGGTTACGACATGTCCAGAACACATGCTGGCTGTGTCAAATGAGGCAGTTCAAGCCCACCTGATGCACACACACACACACACACACACACACACACACACATACACACATTATGCCGACACTGCGGAATCCCCAAGGCCGCCATGCCACACACATGCACACCTGGCCCTCTTTTAGCACCTTAACTTCACTTATTAGATTAATAACAAAGTGGAAGTCGTGGCAGTTTAAGGCGGTCGCGCCGCGGGCTCCCGCGCCGCCGCCTGCTCCGTCTGTGTACTGACGGCATTTGGTACATGAAAGCTCATCCGTCGTCCACGTCCTTCTAAATCACTGTTTAACAGGGAAATAGACTAATGACAACGCTAATGAGACTTTAAATTCATTAATTCATTCATTATCTCCCGCTTTATCCTCTATTAGGGTCGCGGGGGGGGGGGGGGGGTTCTCCATGCCCATCCAGGGGAGAACGTTTCAGGCGCTGGACAGATACACCCAGGACAGGACGCCAATCTATCGCTGGGCACACACTCACTCACACAGACACACTCTATATGGGGCAATTTGGAGAACTCAATTGACTTGATCCATGTTTTTTGGACTGTGGGAGGAAACCGGAGAACCCGGAGGAAACCCACGCAGACACGGGGAGAACATGGGAAACTCGACCCAGATGGAGATTCGAACCGGGAATCCCTAGTGCTGAGAGGCAAACATGCCAACCACTAAGCCACCGTGCTGCCCGAGAATTTAAATAATACATTTAAATAAATTAAATAATACATAAAAAAATATTTTATAGTACACTGCATTTTATAGTTTTTTTGTTAATAAATTTTGCGCGGCAGGATGCTCGCCGTTATCCTACACCCCGGCCACGGGCTACGTACATGCCTTTCTACTGTGTCGTTTAAATAGCAACACGACCTACCCCGATGGGGTTACCCAGTCAGTCGGCGGTGCTCCTGGATACCCCATCGGGGTAGGTCTATTCACACGTTGTGTTGCTATTTAAACGACGCAGTAGAAAGGTATGTACGTAGCCTGTGTCCAACGCCACTGAAATCCATAGAACACACACTATACTGTGGGTTCTCCATTCAGAGTCCAGGTAGCTGCACCGCTCAAATAGCAACCCGCCAAAGTCAGAGTGCCACCTGGCTCTTAAAAGGGAACAGCGAGAGTCAGGCTGATTGGTTATGTCCCCATGAGGAATTAGTACGTACGTACTATTAGTACGTAGTAGTGTCTTTGCACACTTCGTACGTTAACGCACCCTAAATCAATCGACGGAGTTCGCGGTTGACGGCTCGCTAAAGATCGCTACGATAAAACCCCTTGAGCCGCTTCTTGGTGATTCGTAAATTGTATATAAATCTCCGCAGGGTCCTAAAGGGTAAGTATGTCAATTGTCGTGATAGTCACAGTGACGCTGTGGGTTACGCATATACATAAGGACATTTCCTGCCCACATCCAACGTTCCTGCAGGTTCCAGTCTGCGATTCCCGTCCGGTTCTGCGATGCTGCCGGCTGAATTACAGCGTTTTGCTGATTTTTTAAAATATTCGGTATTTTTTTTTGCTGACGTCTGAATCCTCCCTCACCGTGACGCACCATGCCGATCGACCCGATGGCACCAACGGTTCCTCAACTCGCAGGGCTCTTAAAATCTTAACTGCCCCGCGCTCACAGATTCTATTTTGGACGCCGTCCCTCAGAACTCATCAACCGGCAAACTGTTGCAATTTGGCTCAAATCCTTCAAGGTTAGTTGAGACATAAGCCCGGACTTCCATGTGGAGCCGCTCGCCGTCATTTCCCTTTATTACGTTTAGAAATCTCCCGGCCAAAATTCAAGTCCACCCACGATGCCCCTCATCATGGCTCTTTGTATCGAGCACTGACTGATTTTTATAAGACTGGGACGGCGATCAACATCAACAGCACACGTTGTTTGTTATAGTGAGATATGTTGAAGATTTTGAATGGTGTCAGAGAGTCTGAACCTTTATTTTGACATCTTGCCTGATGGCCACCCAGCTGCTTTTAATTTTCCTAACGAACTTCTCTGTGTTTCTATTGGCTCCTTTTTGTTATATAAGGCTTTCCTTTTTGGTCGCTCCCTCCTTTATGTGGTGTGGTTTGGTGTGGTGTGGTGAACCTTAAAATCACTTTGTCCGTTTACAGTCTTTATTGTTGGTGTTAAATTATTTGTATGTTAGTTTTTTAAGGCTTTGTTTTTAGGCCTGTGTTTTGGATTTTTCAGCTTTCTGATTGGCTCCCGTCTTGTCGATGGTCATCTCTGTGTTTTATTAATAAATGCATTGCATTTTATTTTACGTCAGGTTTGAACCTTTTCTGTTTTTACATAAGCTGCCAACTCAGTGGATTGGTTTAAAGGGAGCTGATATGTCGTGGGGGATGATGGGTAAAGCATTTTCCTTCCTAAAGTCACAGTCTATACATTTACCTCAGTTAACCATTGGTACCATTGGTTACGGTGTTGGGCTATCAATCTAATGGTTAGGGGGGTTCAAATTCCAGGTCTACTGAATTTACCAATGTAGGTCCTTGAGCAAGACCCCTAAGCCTCATTGCTCAAGGGATGCTGTATGGCCAACCAAGTGGGGGTATTTGTAAGTCGTTTTGGAGAAAAATGACCAAATGTAAAGCAACTTTAACGTATCCCAATTTGATTGGCTGGTCCAAGTACATGGTCAGTCATTGATTACCATTGGTTACGGTGTTGGGCTATCAATCTAATGGTTGGGGGTTCAAATCCCAGGTCTACTGAATTTACCAATGTAGGTCCTTTAGCAAGACCCCTAAGCCTCATTGCTCCAGGGAAGCTGTATGACCACCCAAGTAGGGGTATTTGTAAGTCGCTTTGGAGAAAAATGACCAAATGTAATACAAATGTAAAGCAACTTTCACGTATCCCAACTTGATTGGCTGGGCCAAGCACATGGTCAGCCACAAAACAGCTAAAACCGTTAAAGACCCTCATTGGTAACGTCATTAATACTGAAAATTGAACCCCCAAACTACCCCTATGCCACATCTTTTACACTGTGCGAGGGTTTAAATGGACCTGTAAAGCCAGTCAGCCATTATTTGATACAGTATTAAGGTTCTCGTAGTGTAACGTGTTTCCATCAACAACTAGATAAGAAGGCACAGTGCATATGTATATCAAGGCAATACAGAAAGCAAGGTAAAAATGTAGGCGTGGCCAGGTAATCATGGCTGCAGCCACCTCCGAGTCCAGTCAATTTCCCGGTCATCAAAACTTCCTTCCTTCCTTCCTTCCTACTCCGTCCCTCCTTCACTCCCAATGAGGACATCAGCTCCCTCTAGCACCCTCTCCTGGCGCTGGGTCTCCATGCCGTGCAACTTTCCAACTTTTCCCTTTTACTCAAACTGTGCACTCTATTTAAACTCCTCTACAATCTTTACCTCAACCTCATGCAACTTTATCCCCCTCCACCCCCCCGCACGCTCACGCACACGTTCTCCGCGAAGCCGTGCGCTTAAAAACGTTCCGCCGCTACCCCTCGCTAAACGCATGAGCGACGCCTACCCGACTTTCCAGACTTTCCCCGTCCACTTGCATTTTTCCCATAATGCCGAGCCGCCCCAGTTTTTGGCACGGGTGCCGGGACATCGAGCAGCCCCAGTTTCTCTACTTATACGCCAATCGGTTGTCGTTACCGCAATAAGCCGCGCGATTTCGCCATATCACGTTCACACGCATGATGCAAAGTAGGTCGCATGATGAATCACTATTGTATAAAAGCCGCGGTTGGGATTTGGTGTCTGTTACGTGCATCTGATGTCGACCGCACCGGCGGAGGAGCCTCGCGCGCACCGGCCCGCTTCCGAACGCCGCGCTCCCGTTTACAATAAAGAATAATTGCATCTTGCTTTTGGAAATGAAACAGCGCGTAAGATCCGTTTTCAAGCCGCCGCTCCTGCGACGCCCACGCCGACGGGATGAGAGCGTATAATAATATTATGCTTCGCTTAGAAACGTTTACTTTCTTTCTTCTTTTTTTCGGGGCCCGATCGGTTTATCGCACCTTACGCACAAAACACGAACCATGAATCACGTCGTCATGATGCCGCAGACACACCAACACGACCCTAAATTGAGCTGCGGGGGGCGCACTCGACGGCTCGCTGAAGGTGGCTCTAATAAAAGCCTCGTGAGCGCTTCTTGGTGTTTATTAAGCTAAAAAAAGAGTATATAAACCTCCTCAGGATCCCTAAAGAGTAAGTATGACAAATGTTGTGTAATAGAAAGCAATGATGTGGTGATTTGTGTAGGATACACACACACACACACACACACACACACACTTGCACACACTTTTGATATATATATATATATATATATATATATATATATATATATAGGCGGCACGGTGGCTTAGTGGTTTAGCATGTTCGCCTCTCAGCACTAGGGATTCCCAGTTCAAATCCACATCTGGGTGGAGTTTCCATGTTCTCCCCGTGTCCGCGTGGGTTTCCTCCGGGTTCTCTGGTTTCCTCCCACAGTCCAAAAACATGGATCAAGTCAATTGAGTTCTCCAAATTGCCCCATATAGTGTGTGTCTGTGTGACTGAGTGTGTGCCCAGCGATAGATTGGCGACCTGTCCTGGGTGCCCAGCGCCCGAAACGTTCTCCCCTGGATGGGCATGGGGAACCCCCCCCCCGCGACCCTAATATAGGACAAAGCGGAAGATAATGAATGAATATATATATATATATATTTCTTTATTGATACATATATTCCAATCTATAAGAAACCTTTAATAAATCACAGCACGGTGGTTTAGTGGTTGGCATGTTCTCCTCTCAGCACTAGGGATTCCTGGTTCGAATCGCAATCTGTGTGGAGTTTTCATGTTCTCCCCGTGTCCGTGTGGGTTTCCTCCGGGTTCTCCGGTTTCCTCCCACAGTCCAAAAACATTGTTCAAGTCAATTGAGTTCTCCAAATTGCCCCATATAGAGTGTGTCTGTGTGAGAGAGTGAGTGTGTGCCCAGCGATAGATTGGCGTATACTGGGTGTCCTGCCCAGCACCCGAGACGTTCTCCCCTGGATGGGCATGGGGAACCCCCCCCCCCCACGACCCTAGTAGAGGACAAAGAGGATGGCAACCCATCACTACATCCTGGTATTTCTTTACCGCGGTCACTTCTGTCTCGTGTTTATTATCGTATATAGTATTTTATAAATTCACGATTGGGGTTTGGTGTCCGTTCCGTGCGTTTGATGCGCCGGCCCGCTTCCGAACGCCGCGCTCCCGTTTACAATAAAGAATAATTACGTCTTGCTTTTGGAAATGAAACAGCGCGTAAGATCCGTTTTCAAGCCGCCGCTCCAGCGACGCCCACGCCGACGGGATGAGAGCGTATAATAATATTATGCGTCGCTTAGAAACGTTTACTTTCTTCTTCTTTTTTTTCCGGCCCGAGTAAAGCGAGGGAAATGCGAGCGTGGCGCTAATGGTATCAGCCGCCGATGCAGATGAGCTGATTACCTCGCCGTCTCCGAGTCAAGGCTCGGCGCATTAGCACTTAGGGGACGCCGGAGCGGCGGGGTGTAGCGTGGATGTGCTTGGTTTAAGAGGGCAGGAGGTAACTTTAACTTTACGACGCCCCGTTTCGCAGGGATACGGGGCAAATAACGGCCGCGGCAATCCACTGTCCACCTTCCCCAAGCCAAGAGCGCGTCCTCCCGTCGGTCCCCATCTGCATATCCGGACGAAATGAAGCGAGCCGGCATGGCCGCTCGGTCCGCCCTGGATGGCACACCGATGATCCATCTGCCGAGCCGAGAAGCGTCGGTATTGGTCAGCGCCGCGGCGCCAGGGCCGGCGGGCGGGCCACCCGCGGCCCATAAGTGCCGGCTGAGCGGGACGCCAATGTCCTTTCTCTCGTGGCGAAAGTCGAAAAATGCACACGGGTGAAAAAGTTTGGCCAAACTGCCGATGTCAACACGGCACGCTCGGGTTCCCAGGGAAACGCCGGAGAACCGGGTGTGTAGCTGCACGCCGTAACGGTAGCTGACAGCAGTTAGAACATTAAAGGTGTTTTAAAGAGACCCTCATGGAGCTGCATCGTAGTCATTATGACATCACAAACTCAGCGGATATAGAAAGTAGAGGGGTCGCCTCCCCAATTGAGACGAGGTTATCGCTGCATGAGTTTTTGCATGTTCTCCTTTTCTCCTTTTCCTTCTCCTTATCGCTGGGCACACACTGACACACACACAAACACACTCCCTATATGGGGCAATTTTGATAATTCAATTGACCTTGAACCCATGTTTTTTGAACTGCGATTCGAACCGGAACATGGATTCAAGGTCAATTAAATGCTCTCAATTGCCCCATATAGAGTGTTTGTGTAAGTCAGTGATTGGTGCCCTGTCCTGGGTGTATCTGCCCAGCGCCCGAAACCTTCTCCCCTGGATGGGCATAGGGAACCGCCACCCCCCCCCCCCCACAGTCCAAAAACATGGATCAAGCTCAATGGAATTCTCCAAATTGCCCCATATAGAGTGTGTTTGTCTGTGTGAGTGAGTGTGTGCCCTGTGATATTTTGCCCCCCTGTCCTGGGTGTATCTGCCCAGTGCCCCAAACGTTCTCCCCTGGATGGGCATCGGGAACCACCACCCCACAACCCCCCCTCAGTCCAAAAACATGGATCAAGCTCAATGGAATTCTCCAAATTGCCCCATATAGAGTGTGTTTGTCTGTGTGAGTGAGTGTGTGCCCTGTGATATTTTGCCCCCCTGTCCTGGGTGTATCTGCCCAGTGCCCCAAACGTTCTCCCCTGGATGGGCATGGGGAACCCCCCCCTCCCCATACTGGTTTCAATAAATCATATCAGGTTATTTGATCACTCCTTAAAATAAAATGTCTATCCAATCAGTGTACGGTCTCCCTGCGTCGTCGTGCGCTTTCTCTGCCCCCCCCCCCCCCCCCTCATACCCCCCACCCCCCACCCCCAAGCCCCTCCCTGAGTGCACACTCGAGCGCGAGCCAGGTTGTGCCTCTGTACAGATCAGTGGGAGCGTGGACAGGGAACAAAGAACAGTCTGGGATAAATTATCACCTTCCGAGGTCGTCAGTAAACAAGTAAATTGCGGTGGAACAGGTGTTGCTGAGGGAGCGGGCCCTTGACAATAATCACCTTTTAGGAAGGCATCTGCCTCTCTTTTAGCCCCCTAAAGTAGCGCCTCGCAAAAATAAAAGATTAAAGTCATGAAATAAAACACAAGACGGAGATATTTCTCGGGTCGGAACGGCACGCGGCGGGCCCCGGCGGCTGAGCCCTTAAGAGACGGAGACGAGCTAACGGTCGAATAAAAGAAAGATATGACGCCATTAAGGGCGGGCGACGATGGCGCTCATATGCAGATGATGGCGACGGCGAGACGCTACGAGCCGTCCACGAGCTCCTTACGAATTTTTATATTTACAGCTGAGATTAAAGACTTCGCGGCTAATCGACATCTCACGAAAATCCCGACATAGCGTACGGTTACCTTTCCCACGTCAGTCTGAAATCGGTCGCCCAGCGCAGGTTGAAATCGCATCCCGCCAAAGTCGGACAGCACCAGGCTCTTTGAGCAGAAAACACACCCCTGAATCACGTCGGCATGATGGTACCGACACACTTACACGCTCTAAATTGAGCTGCGGGGGGCGCCGTTGAATGCTCACCGAAGATCACTCTAATAAAAGTCTCTTGAACGCTTCTAAATTGCCCCATGTCGAGAGTTTGTGTGACTGTGTGCCCAACAATATATTGGCGCCCTGTCTTGGGTGTATCTGCCCAGCGCCCGAGACGTTCTCCATGGGACCCCCATGGAGAACGGGGGGGGGCAATTGCGGGGGGGGGCAATTGACTGCTCACTAAAGATTGCGCTAATAAAAGTCTCTTGAGCGCTTCATTGTGTTTAAAAAGCTAGAAAAAAAAAGAAGTGTTTAAAAAGAATAATAAACCTCCTTAGGGTTCTAAAGTATGAGAAATGTATAATCGAAGCAATTTGTGTAGGACACACACACACACACTTTCGAACAGTATACACACACACACACACACACACACATAATATATATATATATATATATATATATATATATATATATATATATATATATGGTGGCTTACCATGTTCTCCTCTCAGTGCTAGGGATTCCCGGTTCGAATCCCAATCTGGGTGGAGTTTGCATGTTCTCCCCGTGTCCGCGTGGGTTTCCTCCGGGTTCTCCGGTTTCCTCCCACAATCCAAAAACATGGATCAAGGTCAATTGAATTCTCCAAATTGCCCCATATAGAGTGTGTTTGTGTGTTTGTGTGAGTGAGTGTGTGCCTAGCGATAGATTGCCCCCCTGTCCTGGGTGTATCTGCCCAACGCCCGAAACGTTCTCCCCTGTATGGGCATGGGGAACCCCCCCCCATGACCCTTGATAATGGATGGATGGATATATACTGTATATACATTCCTTCATTTATACTTATATTCCACTCTATAAGAAACCTTTAATAAATCAATCTGCACGTCATTCTCACTCAGAAGAGGACAGCGGCCCATCGCTACATCCTGGTACTTCTTTGCCGTATTCCTTTATTGTCTTTTTTCCGTTGCGACGTCGCACCGATTTTAGAAATACAGCTGGTTTGACATCTTCACCGTTCAGACGATGCCCTTTAAAGGTACCGAGTTATGACATCGGTCAGAACAGTTAGAGAACGGTTCGGCGTCCAACGCAAACACGCCAAGCGACTTCACGCCAAACCATCGATAGAACCGGTTCCACTTTACGAACTGCGCACACTTACGAACAGCACGTGTGTATGAGTTCTGCTGTACACTGCCCCTGCTGGGATGGAAGGATGTCGGGGGGGTGGGGGGGTGAGGCCTCCACCCACCCACCCAACTCCTCGCATCAACACCCCCCTCCCCATCTGATGTACAGATACCCAGGATGCCCCAGGTGTTCTGTTTCCCTCTTGGCCGCATGGCAGTTCTGAGTCAATAAATGCCCAGGTGCTCTCTCTCTCTCTCTCTCTCTCTCTCTCTCTCTCTCTCGCTCGCTCACTCACTCACTCTCTCATTTCCATTTCCATGTCTGCACATTTGTGGTTTAGTGTGTGTCCAGGTGCAGGGGTGTGTGTGTGTGTGTGTGGGTGTGTGTGTGTGTGTGTGTGTGTCCTTTGGCTCATCCATATGGTCATCTGGGGCAACCGTCCTGCCCAGGTGTGCCTCATTTTCAGCCTCACAGCGGGGGAGGAGAACATGAGAAGTGCTTTTTCGAGTTTGTCTGTGTGTTTATAAAAGAGTTTCATACACTCACTCGCACACAGACAATTCATAGAGGCAATTTAGATAGGGGCAATTTATATAGGGGCAATTTGCCCGCCAGCCGATTCACCTTTAATCCACGTTTTTCGCGGCGTGAAAGGAAATCCGAGAACCTCGTTCTCATTCTGAGGGTCTGTAAATATCCAAAGGACAGCTCCAACACACCGCCACGTCCCCCCCCCCCCCCCCCCCCCCGCCAGTCGCCGTGGTGCGATGAGTGAGTGCTGATTTCTTAACGGTGGGGGGGAATGGGGGGGGGGGGGCAGAACTTCCTCCGAATGGGAGCGTTTGATGGAGCCGTTAGCCTTTCCCACCTACCCCTGCCCTCGGGGTCAGGTGTCGGCGCAACTAGCCGCCTCCGATTCCGGGGCAGGAAGACCGGCGGCTGGCGCTTCTGAGAGGTCGAGGGCAGTCTTGGAAAGGTCAGCGTCCCGAGCCGGCCCGCTTTTCCTGGGGAAGCCGAGCCGGGGGTCCGGCGTGTGAATGTTGACAGCAGGGTGGAGACAGGAAGGGGACAGGCCTGGGGGTGAGAACCGATCTGCCGCCGAAATCTGACGGAAGCATATTTATATACATCCATATGCCTTTAAATGCGAAACGGGCCCTTCCCCAAACTGTTGCGGCACAGAATCGGGCATGCGATTGGCTGAAAGAGGGGCGCCCCAAAAATATGAGTGTATGTACTGTAGAAGAGAGTGAGTGCTAATGGAGACATGGTGACAGGATGATGGATGGAGCGCTGGTGAAATCGCAACCCGCCAAAGTCAGACTGCACCAGGCTCTTCATGATGCTACAGACTCCAACATGACCCTAAACTGAGCTGTGGGGGGCGCCGTTGACTGCTCACTGGAGATCACTCTAATAAAAGCCTCTTGAGTGCTTCTTGGTGTTTATAAAGTATATAAATTTTATTAGAGTATAATATATAAATATAATATATATAAATTTATAGAGTATATAAACCTCTTTAGGTTCCTAACGAGAAAGTATGACAAATGCTGTGTAAGAGAAACAATGGTGTGGATTTGTGTAGGACACACACACACACAACACACACACACACTTTCGACACTATACATATATATACACATATATATATATATATATATATATATATATATATATATATATATATATATATATATATGCATCCAACCATGTTCCAACCATGATCCAACATATATGCTAACCCATTTGGGGCGCTGGGTAGATAAAACAAGGACAGGGGGGCAATCTATCGCTGGGCCCACACTCACTCACACAGACACACTCTATATGGGGCAATTAGGAGAATTCAATTGACCTTGATCCATGTTTTTGGACTGTGGAGGAAAACGGAGAACCCTGAGGAAGCCCACGTGGACACGGGGAGAACATGGAAACTCCACCCAGATTGGGATTCGAACCGGGAATCCCTAGCGCTGAGAGGAGAACATGCCAACCACTAATACATATATTCATTCATTCATTCATTCATTATCTCCCGCTTTATCCTCTATTAGGGTCGCGGTGGGGTTCCCCATGCCCATCCAGGGTAGAACGTCTCGGGCGCTGGGCAGATACACCCAGGACAGGGCGCCAATCTATCGCTGGGCACACACTCACTCACTCAAACACACTCTATATGGGGCAATTTAGAGAACTCAATTGACTTGATCCATGTTTTTGGACTGTGGGAGGAAACCGGAGAACCCGGAGGAAACCCACGCGGACACGGGGAGAACATGGAAACTCCACCCAGATTGGGAACCGGGAATCCCTAGCGCTGAGAGGCGAACGTCTAACCAGTAAGCCTAATACATATATATATATATATATATATATATATATATATATATATATGGGCCCTTCCCCAAACTGTTGGTCCATTGAGTGTATGTACTGTATAAGAGAGGGAATGTTAATGGCGACATGGCGAGTGGATGATGGACGGGAGGACGAGAAAGTCAAATGCTTTTGTATTTTCTTCAATAATATTTAAGGAGTCGATGCCGACGCCCCTACCCCCCTGATTTTGTCAGTTGTAGATGAAAAGGAGGAGGGGGGGGTGAAATAAAATAAAAAAGTGTAGACACGGGAAATGAGGGAGGCAGGAAGAGCGAGGGCATGGTTGATACCGAAGACGTCTCAGATGTTGCTTTCCATGTTGTTTCTTCAGATTTAAAGCCAGGTTCTCCCCCGGGTCGCCCTCGGGATGAGAACTCCACTTCAACTCCACTCGTCAATTTGGCTTGTTCTCCTTCGCAAGATGGCCGGGCAAAAAAATAAAATAAATGTAAAAAAAAAAATATGGATGGATGTTCCAGGATGACGGGAGAGTCTGACGCAGCGAAAAAGGAAAGAGAGGGAAACGGGGAGAGCGATCTCCGTCTCCATCGGTCCCCCGAACGTCCTCCGACGTGGAAGGCTGTCTTCGCTTTGGAAATGACGAGCGGCTAAATGGAAACATTTGGCGGCCGGGCGAAGGCGTGAAAGACGCCTGGCTGGAAGCGGCGTTCCGGGGAAGTTCTGTCACCCGAGCTCGGCGCGGGCAGCCAGCCGTAATGAGCAGGAAATACCGAGCGACCTTCGGCGGAGGCCGAGGCGAGAAAAGGAAGCGGGGCAGGGGCCGCGGCCCGGACCGCTCTGTCAGCTTCGTTCAGGATCAGCGGCCTGATGGCTTCATGATGTGGCTCGAAAGAGGGGTCCGGCTCGCGGCCTCCGCCGGGCCTCCCGGAGAGCGCTGTCTGGAACCCGGCGGCCCGAATGAGGGGCCGGACTTCCTCCAGGGTTCCATATCAAACACGATAAAGGGGGAAGCGGCACCTTAAAAGGCCCGAGCAGACATACTTTCGGGACGGGAATGCCGACTCGGCGATTTTCTCGCCGCCGCCTCGGGGGGCCTTCCCGTTCCCGTTGGACCGAACCAGGCTGTCTGCGGATCGTCGGCGAGTTCCGTCGGGATGAATAAAACATGATCGGAGTTTTTCGACAGGAAGGAACATGTGGATCGGCATCCCGCTTCGAGTTCAACCACCCAAAAAAAAAAAACCTACGTCAAATCAAGAAAACATGTAGATGAACCATCCATCATCTTCTGCTTTATCCTGTAGTAGGGTCACGGGGGGGTTTCCCATGTCCATCCAGGGGAGAACGTTTCGGGCGCTGGGCAGATACACCTAGGACAGGGGGGCAATCCATCACCGGAGACACACTCACTCACACAGACACACTCTATATGGGGCAATTTGGAGACTTCAATTGACCTTGATCCATGTTTTTGGACTGTGAGAGCAAACCGGAGAACCCGGAGGAAACCCACGCGGACACAGGGAGGACATGGAAACTCCACCCAGATTGGGATTCGAACCGGGGATCCCCAGCGCTGAGAGGAGAACATGCCAAACCACTAAGCCACCGTGCCACCTCTTGGTGTATTTAATTATTATTATATATCCATCCATTATCTTCCGCTTTATCCTCAATTAGGGTCACAGGGGGGGGGGTTCCTCATGTCCATCCAGGGGAGAACGTTTCGGGCGCTAGGCAGATACACCCAGGACAGGACGCCAACCTAACACTGTGCACACACTCACTCACACACACACACTCTATATGGGGCAATTTGGAGAACTCAATGGACCTTGATCCATGGTTTTTGGACTGTGGGAGGAAACTGGAGAACCCGGTGGAAACCCATGGAAACTTCACCCAGATCGGTATTCGAACCGGGGATCCCCAGCGCTGAGAGGAGAACATGCCAACCACTAAGCCACCGTGTCATGTACGACTGTGGTGATCAGGTGACCCGTATTTGACAATTCCACCGCAGGACGGCCAGGTTCCATCCGGCTCTCGTGGTAGACCCGGTGCTCGAAGAGACGTGTGTTTATTAGTATATACACTATGACTACAGCTCGCTCTGTGTGTGTGTGTGTGTGTGTGTGTGTGTGTGTGTGTGTGTGTGTGCTCATACGTTGGCAGGGCTTCATTCCTCGTACTCCAAACACCTTTAGATTTGTCTTTCTTCATTTTTCCGGCATGAGGAGGGACACGCGCACCAGCCGAAGTGCGTAGGTGGGACGCGATGCGCATTTACGACCCTTCCATCTCTCACAGGCGCCGTCTCTCTTTTCTCCGTTCCTCGCTCCCTCTCGCTCTTCCTTTGTGCTATAAATGTCCGCGTGGACATCAGACGGCCTCTTCATGTGCTCGCGGTCGGCTGTTACCCCGCCGGCTGAAGCAGCGCCGCTCTTCCAGCCACCGCCGTTGCGTTGTGGAGTTTTGTGGAGTTTTTTTTCTGTTTTTTTTTTTTCTGTTTTTTTTTTTTCTTTCTTTCTTTCTCTCTCTCCCCGCCGCATGTCCTCCAGCCCTCTTTTCAGCACGCCTATCACAGGCTCCGTAAAGAGGCTCACGCTCGGCGTTTCATCTGCGCTGATGGATAGCAGATGCAGGAGGATGAGAGACAGAACCTCGGGCCACCTCCGTGCTAACGGAGAGCTAAAGGGGCCCAGTCACTAGACTATTCTGTCTCAGATGAAGAAGAACAGAGAGACGGCGTAACGAGCCGGACAACTGAATATCGACCTTATTAAACAAAAAGGCTTTCTGATCCAAGAACGGGTCAGAAAGAAAGGGCTGGCTGGAGTTTACAGCAGACAGAAACATGTCTGTGTGTAAGAGCTTTTGATGATGAAGATGATGAGGATGATGATGATGATGGAGGAGGTTAAATGAACGATATTCATACTTTTGCTTCCAGATGATACAGAGTCATGCAGTCTCAGACTTCGGGCCTTTATTTCTTTATGCACTGTTTAATAGGGTTACCACACACACACACACACGCACACACACACACACACACACACACACACACACACACACAGTGAGTCAGTCCTGAATCCTTGCTCTCTAATAATCATTATAGCCTGGTATTGTTTTTAATTATTATTATTATTATTATTATTATTATTATTATTTCTAGGTTTTGTTGGCACGGCGGTGTAGTGGTTGGCATGTTCTCCTCTCAGTACTGGGTTCCAATCCCAATCTGGGTGGAGTTTCCATGTTTTCCATCGTGTCCGCCTGGGTGTTCGCCGGGTTCTCTGGTTTGCTCCCACAGTCCAAAAACATGGATTGAAGGTAAATTGGCTGCTTTAAATTGCCCCATATAGGGTGTGTGTGTGAGTGTGTGTGCCCAGTGATAGATTTACGCCCTGTCCTGCATGTCCTGTTGGGCATGGGGTTAAAAAATATATATATACAAAATATAATATATATATATATATATAAATAACTGGACCCCTGAGCTCCACCGCTTCAGGGATGCTCTCTCTCTCTCTCTCTCTCTCTCTCTCTCTCTCTCTCTCTCTCTCTCTATATATCTCTCACTGGCCATATATATATATATATATATATATATATATATATATATATATATATATATATATATATATATATACACTACAGTTTTATATTAATTGTATTATTTTATAATTATATTTTTACATTTAATATTTATTAATATTAATATTATGAATACTGTCGTCATTGTTTTCGGTTCCTAATTTTGAACTATTAAAAAATTGTATTGTATTCACTGTAGACGAGCCGAACTTGAACCGCCTCCATAATCTAATAATCTCCTTACACCTTTATATTTATTCATGCGCTGTGTTGTCTTGTTTTAAGCACCCACCCCAGCTCAGGGGTATCAGGGGTATTTAGGATGTCGTGGCAGATTGTTTAGGGTTTTAGGCTGTTCATCTAAAAGTTGGGGATACCAGGTCTACCAAAGATGTCAGTGTGGACCCCGTGAACAAGGCCCCTGACCTCCACTGCTGCAGGGATGCTCTCTCTCTCTCTCTCTCTCTCTCTCTCTCTCTCTCTCTCTCTTTATATATATATATATATATGCTACAGTTTTATATTAATTGTATTATTCTCTAATTATATTTTTACATTTAATATTAATATTATGAATATTATCGTCATTGTTTTGGTTCCTCATTTTTAATAATCACAACAAAAAAAAAAAAAAACTTTTATTTCGTATTCACTGTAAACGAAGCGAACTTGAACGGCCTCCATAATCTAATAATCTCCTTACAGCAGTCTGTTTAGAAACAGCAAAGGTCAAGCAGATTATTCGAGTCTTTGATTGCCACTTCAAAAACGCCGTCGCCGGGGTTCTCGGGGTTGTCGGGGGTCCCCGAAGCCCGGCGTGATTGGCAGCTCCGGGAAGAGTGGGAGCGACTCCGATTCAGGCGGAAATCTTCAATAAACCAGCGACGCTAACTCGCGCCACATTGAGCGTGTGATAAGGAGGCGCGAGTAGATCTGCGCTTCAAACGGCGCTCCCCGCACGCCGCGCTGCCAGAGGCATTTTTGGCCGTGGCGTAGCCCCGCTACATGCCAAACGCCGCCCGGACCCAAAGAAGTAAACACGCCGTTCGCAGTAATCCCCTTTAATTCAAACTCAGTCCTGTGAAATCTGGAGGAGAATGCACGCCGCTCGGCAAAGCCCCCAAGCCTTCCACCGCGAAGGCTTCCGAAACGTCCCGCCGCCTCCCCTGCCTCCCTTGTTTTCCTGCGAACCGGACATCTTATGGCGCGCGCAATAAAAGATACTAGAAGACGGACAGCTTGCCGTGCAGAAGCTCCTCTCGCTCCTTCTCCGGGTTTTTGCGCCACTTCCCGAGCCAGCTGGCTGGCGCCGAGAGAAGGAGGCAACTAAGCTTCTTATTGCCGAGTCGTGGTATTTGCTTTCCACCGGGGTTGTGGGTACTCATTATGCGATGTTCGCGAGGCTTCCAGTGCTAATTGGTCTTTCGCGGAACACAGAGAAGGCTCTCGAAAAAAAAAAAAAAAAAAAAAAAAAAAAAAAATATGACTGCAGGCCATATCACATAATTAGGATGTTTGCCACCGTAAGGGGCCCCCGAACGTGGCCCCGCCACCAGCACGGGCGGATAAACACGGTCTGCGAGGGATGGACTTACCGCGTACCGTCGGAATACACTGATACATACGCGAAATGTTATCTCTCAGGTCGTCGTGGTAACCGGGGGGGGGGGGGGGGGGCATGGGGGGGCATTTGCAGCTCTAATCTGCATTATGACGCGATTACAGTCGGCAAATGTCAAGCCGAAAATCGTTTAAGAGCCGCCGTCTCGTCCGTTTATTCACTTACGTCGGCTAACCTTTATGTTTATTGATGCGCTGCGCCGTCTTGTCTTAAGCACCCACCCCGGCTCTGGGGTATCAGGGGGTATTTAGGATGTGGTGGCACATTGCTTAGGGTTTTAGGCTAAAACGGTTATTCTAAAAGTTGGGGATTCAAAGTCTACTTAAGATGTCAGACTGGACCCCGTGGACTTCGTGAAGAAACCTTGTGAGGACCGAGGCTCAGTGGTGGCCTCATACTCCTTGAGCGGGGGGGCAGCAGATTGTGTGGTGATCATGTGACACATAATTAACAATTGGAAAACTATAGAAGTCCATTGACGGCGTCCCATAGGACCAATATGAAATCCAGGTTCCATCCGGTTCTCGTCGTAGTCGCCGTGCTTCGGCAGAACCATGGATGAAGCGCTGAGGCGACACCTCAAAAGAAGCAACCAAGAAAAGCGGTTAGAGCTAATAAAGCACCGTAATTAATTAATAACCTGAGTTTGATTGACACATCACTGACTAGAGCAGCAGAACTAAAAGGGGCAGATCCTGCAGGGTACCTAGTTGAGGGGGCTCCCTGGAACAGCATCATTTCCATGGTTCCAAGAGGTGGAACGCCAGCACAGACTAGAACCCAGATCAGCAACCCAACACCACCAACACTACAGAATTAATTAAAGTAACTGGACAGCCGTTCCAAAGCTGAGGAACCTTGTGGGGCAACGTTCTTCCACCAGCAGGAATTTAATTTATTAAATTAATTAAAAAGGAGCTAAAAGCAAACCTGCACCTCGAGATCTGCGGCGCCACCCACTGCTATTTATTTTATTTTATTGATTGCAAATTTTAACAAATGTGTTTATTGGATTGTTTCCTTTATTTAAACCGTCTATCCGTTCTAGATCTAGGATTCTAGGTTTTCTGAATTTATTGTAATGCCTGGTGCTGAATATTTTAATGTCACGGACGTCCTCGGTCGGCCCGAACGCCCGTAACGGTGTCACATCGTGTGTTCCGGCAGTCCACCACGCCCGCCGGGCGGGAGAACAAAACGGCCGTGTCTCTGACGGTGACCGCGGAGGAGAGGAGGGGGGGGGTCCTCATTCATAATGCAGGTGGGCGGCATTCGGGGGGCCGAGGCAGTCAAGGGTATCACGGCGAGAGTGACATGGCGCCGGCGGTCCCCCCGTCCGCCACGCTCGGCTGCCTTTTCCAGAGGGTCCGCACCGTGTTCCGTCCTTCCTCTGGCCGCTCTGGAAGGCCGAAGCCAGGCCTGGATGACCTCCAGGGGAGGGCTGAAGTCAGCAGGTTTTGGGAGGAGGGTATATATATATATATATATATGTGTGTATGCGTATGTGCCAGGGACACGGGGACGGGTTCTGGGCATCTGCCCGCCCCGAGCCGGGGGCTTTCCTGGCAGGCTTGGCGGGCTGCGGCACATTCTGACAGAACAAGTGTTGCATGAGATGCGCCGCTGGGTCTCAGAGATCCAGGAGCAGGTGTTGTTCATCGGCAGCCGCGCTGGAGCGGAGACCCCTGAGCGCCCCCCGAACGCCGGGCCAGGAACCGCGCCGCCGTACACACCGGCTCATGCACACATACCTGCATACTAAGACGCCCTAATGATAATGGATTCAAGGCGATTAGGCAGCCAGATACTAATGGATCAGAACACACGAGCACGCTGGGACCCGCCGGGGCGCTGGCCAGGAAGCAAGAGTGAAGGTGGAAGAGGGCTTCCTGTTCGTAAACGCAGCGATGTGGTGGAGCTTTTAGGATGTTTGTTTTGTTAAAAGCCGAGCCATTTATTCTGTCAGAGTAACGACATGCCAGATCTATGAGTGTGTGTATATTTATTTATATGTATATATATATACATATATATATATATATATATATATATATGGACGGCACGGTGGCTTAGTGGATGGCATGTTCTCCTCTCAGCGTTAGGGATTCCCGGTTCGAATCCCCATCTGGGCGGAGTTTCCATGTTCTCCCCGTGTCCACGTGGGTTTCCTCCGGGTTCTCCGGTTTCCTCCCACAGTCCAAAAAGCATGGATCAAGGTCAATTGAGTTCTCCAAATTGCCCCATATAGAGTGTGTCTGTGTGAGTGAGTGTGTACCCAGTGATAGATTGGCGTATATATATATATATGGCGGCACGGTGGCTTAGTGGTTTAGCATGTTCTCCTCTCAGGGCTAGGGATTCCTGGTTCGAATCCCCATCTGGGTGGAGTTTCCATGTTGTCTGCGTGGGTTTCCTCCGGGTTCTCCGGTTTCCTCCCACAGTTCAAAAACATGGATCAAGTCAATTGAGTTCTCCAAATTGCCCCATATAGAGTGTGTCTGTGTGAGTGAGTGTGTGCCCAGCGATAGATTGGCGTCCTGTCCTGGGTGTATCTGCCCAGTGCCCGAAACGTTCTCCCCTGGATGGGCATGGGGAACCCCCCCCCCGACCCTAATAGAGGATAAAGCGGAAGATAATGGACGGATGGATATATATATCCATATATATCCATCCCCATATATCCATCCCCAGGGGAGAACGTTTCGGGCGCTGGGCAGATACACCCAGGACAGGACGCCAATCTATCGCTGGGCCCACACTCACTCACACAAACACACTCTATGTGGGGCAATTTGGAGAACTCAATAGACTTGATCCATGTTTTTGGACTGTGGGAAACCGGAGAACCCGGAGGAAACCCACGCAGACACGGGGAGAGCATGGAAACTCCACCCAGATGGGGATTCGAACCGGGAATCCCTAGTGCTATATATATATATATATAAAGCCTATAGAGGGGATACTCTGACAGCATGTACAGTATATACTTGTATGTATACACTCACACACACACACACACACACACACACACTGATGAGTACATTTGTAATGAATTGGAACCTTCCGCATCTCCATGTTTCCTATAGAAATGTCTTTAGGAAGAAACATAAATCCCAGATCTCGAACTGCGCCAACCTCCGCACCACCATCTGCACCACCTTAACACCTATATCATCTCATTATAGCCGCGCTCCGTCTTTAATCCCAATTTCATATACGTTTTGCACGTTTCCCCACATCCCCTTCTCCTTCATTAAAATAGGAAAAACGATGATGGCCAAATCCAAAAATAATTCTTGGAGTTATTCCGCACACCTCCGTGGGTTCCCGTGGCTTATTAGATGATTACAAGCAACGTGGGTTGGTGCAATTAAGGGTAGGAACCAGGGAATACGGTCTTATCATCAAAGGAAGGAGGAAGTTTTCGTGCGGTCTGCAGTTCTCTGCAGCTTCATTATCGTTTCCTCCTCAAAAACTGCAACCGCTGCGGGGTAAACGTCCAGCGGGGGCATCAGGATCAGGGCCGTTTAATCCGTCATCGATCTGTAATTTATTAATCAGCTACACAACGCTATTTAGAGGTTAGACTTTAGACACCGGCGGCTTAGTGGTTTATCATGTTCTCCTCTCAGCACTAGGGATTCCCGGTTCAAATCCCCATCTGGGTGGAGTTTCCATGTTCTCCCCGTGTCCGCGTGGGTTTCCTCCGGGTTCTCTGGTTTCCTCCCACAGTCCAAAAACATGGATCAAGTCAATTGAGTTCTCCAAATTGTCCCATATAGAGTGTGTCTGTGAGTGAGTGTGTGTCCAGTGATAGATTGGCGCCCTGTCCTGGGTGTATCTGCCCAGCGCCCGAAACGTTCTCCCCTGGCTGGGCATGGGGAACCCCCCGCGACCCTAGTAGAGGATGAAGGGGAAGATAGTGGATGGATGGATGAATGAACTTTAGACAGCGGCGGAACGGTGGATTAGTGGTTTAGCACTAGGGATTCTCTCAGCACTAGGGATTCCCGGTTCGAATCCCCATCTGGTCGGATTTTCCATGATCTCCCCGTGTCCGCGTGGGTTTCCTCCGGGTTCTCCGGTTTCCTCCCACAGTCCAAAAACATGGATCAAGTCAATTGTGTTCTCCAAATTGCCCCATATAGAGTGTATGTGAGTGTATGTTTGTGTATGTGAGTGTCTGCCCAGCGATAGATTGGCACCCTGTCCTGGGTGTATCTGCCCAGCGCCCGAAACGTTCTCCCCTGGATGGGCATGGGGAACCCCCCCCCCCCCCCCCCCCCCCGCGACCCTAATAGAGGATAAAGTGGAAGATAATGGATGGATGAATGAACTTTAGACAGCGGCGGCACGGTGGCTTAGTGGTTGAGCATGTTCTCCTCTCAGTGCTAGGGATTCCCGGTTCGAATCCCAATCTGGGTGGAGTTTCCACGTCCTCCACGTGTCCGCGTGGGTTTCCTCCGGGTTCTCCGGTTTCCTCCCACAGTCCAAAAACATAGATCAAGGTCAATTGAATTCTCCAAAATTGCCCCATCTAGAGTGTGATTGTGTGTGTGAGTGAGTGTGTGCCCAGCGATAGATTGGTGCCCTGTCCTGGGTGTATCTGCCCAACTCCCGAAATGTTCTCCCCTGGATGGGCATGGGGAACATCCCCCCCCCCCGCCCCGCCCCGCCCCGCGACCCTAATAGAGGATAAAGTGGAAGATAATGGATGGATGGATGAATGAACTTTAGACAGCGGCGGCACGGTGGCTTAGTGGTTTAGCATGTTCTCCTCTCAGCGCTAGGGATTCCCGGTTCGAATCCCCATCTGGGTGGAGTTTCCATGTCCTCCCTGTGTCTGCGTGGGTTTCCTCCGGGTTCTCCGGTTTCCTCCCACAGTCCAAAAACATGGATCAAGTCAATTGAGTTCTCCAAATTGCCCCATATAGAGTGTGTCTGTGTGAGTGAGTGTGTGCCCAGCGATAGATTGGTGCCCTGTCCTGGGTGTATCTGCCCAGCGCCCGAAATGTTCTCCCCTGGATGGGCATGGGGAACCCCCCCCTCCCCGCGACCCTAATACAGGACAAAGCGGAAGATAATGGATGGATGGATGGACTTTAGAGACCCAGCAAGATTTATGTATTCCTAAACAAAAACGTGTGCTAATTTATTGACGTTATAAAGTTAAAGTTCCACATCTGGTCATTAGGTTCGTTAATACCCCTACACTTAAAACCACAGCGCTCCAGATGTGATGGGCAGATTCCGGAGATCCGGCAGTGATGTAGTCTGATGCTTCCTCTCATCCACCGAGAATCTGGGGACAAATCCGGTTGGTAAGTGAGAAATCTTGGCAACCCGGGCCCCGCCATGGCAGCGGAACATGGCAGAGGGAGGCAATCCAAAGCCCACGGCACCATCCACCAGTGTAGCCAAAGGATCTGCTAACCTGTGGCTAACCAAACTGAAGTGACAACACCTGTTTCCAACTGCGAAGTGTGGCTACTGCGCTAATGAACACCCACGTATCCGCAGGGTACGCAGCCCGTAACGCTGTCTGTCAGCGTCGCTGCCTCCTTATGGTCCACCTGCTGATACGGCTACCTCCTCGCTCGCGGTCTGTCGGTTATTTACTACATCGCTCGCAGTGGGAATTTTTTTTTTTTTTATGATTTTTTTTAATATGAAGCGACAGACATGAAGAAATAACGTCGAGATCTGGTGCTTTAAATTGTTCTTGTAGTTTAATTAAAATTATTACTAATTACTTTTACCAATTACTATTTTCATTATTAAATTATTAATTATTGAACATGCATATTTAAAAGCATGGTGTCCTTATATAAATTAGACACATTTTTATATATATATATATATATATTTTTTTTTTTTTTTTTTTTTTTTTTTTTCTCCATCCATCCATTTTTTTTTTGGTACCATCCAGACCTGGATGAAGTTGGCATGTTCTCTCCATGTTCGCATGTGTTTTCTCCGGGTTCTCCATTGTTCTGTCACAGGACCGAAAACATGAACTCGAGGTAAATTGAAGGCTCCAAATTGCCCCATATATATTATATATATATATATATATAGTGTGTGTGTGTGAGTGTGTGTGTGCCCAGCGATGGATTGGCACCCTGTCCTGGGTGTATCTGGGTGTAAACGTTCTCCCCTGGATGGGCATGGGGAACCCCAGCGACCCTAATAGAGGATAAAGTGGAAGAGGATGGATGGATGGATGGATGAAATTGCCCCCATGTAGACATCCCCAATGCAGGGTGTGCGTCTGTGTGTGAGAGTGTGCCCAGTGTTAGATAGACACCGTGTCTACTTGGGTTTCATGGAAACATGGATTCAAGGTGAATTGGTTGCTCTGATTTGCCCCTATATAGTGTGTGTGTGAGTGAGTGTGTGCTTAGCGAAAGATTGCCCCCCTGTCCTGGGTGTATCTGCCCAGCCCCGAAACGTTCTCCCCTGGATGGGCATGGGGAACCTCCCCGCGACCCTAATAGAGGATAAAGTAAAAGATAATGGATGGATGGATGAATTTGCCCCCATGTAAACATCCCCAATGTAGGGTGTGTGTGAGTGAGTGTGTGCCCAGTGTTAGATAGGCACCCTGTCCTGGGTGTATCTGCCCAGCACCCAAAATATTCTCAGATGGAAGGGCATCGGGAACCCCCCCCCCCACCCTCCCGAAACTAATGAGATAAGATTGATGCGCAGTCGCCGTGTTTCCTGTAACAGTGTCAGGTTCTGACGTTGTTCCCGATCCGATCCGTTTCGGTTTTTCGGGTTAAACAAAGCTCCTGGTCAGTCATCATTAGTGTGTGAGCTATCGGCAGACTCGTTCCATTTTACAGTAGCACTCTGTAAAGCCCATCAGGACCACATCCGGTCCGTATGTCAGCGTAATGGCCAGAAAACCCAAACTCCCTCGTCCTACCTCACACTCACTTTCTCTTTCTCTCTCTCTCTCCGTCGTTGCGCCGCTCGCCCCGTTCTCTCCTGAGTTCCAACCTAACCTTCCAGCCCATTACTGCTCATTGTGGGATGGGGGGGTGAAGAATAATTGCATGGCTGGGTGACAGGCCATCTATCCATGTAGGCCCATGCCGTTTCCTGCAGGAGTGCTGCCCAGTAATAGCAACATGCCCCGGAACACGGGCTGGAAAATGTACCTCGTACCTGCCGGAATGTTTTTAGGCCATTAAGAATGTCCCACTATTTATATAAAGCTGGGGGGGGGGTCCTGCTCACCTTTGCTGTGCCATAAGTGGCGAACGTTTTGATGGATCCACCACGAGCGCTCTAAGAACCCGTTCCCTTCCATCGTCATTCTTCATCTTCTCCAGCTGCCTGAGCCTGTCCCACAAAATATTCACAAAGTCAAAGCATGAGAACATCTGAAAGCCACGCCCATGAAACAACAGAGCTTATTGTGGCGTGAGGGCGTGATGGGCGGAGCCTGAGAACGGGAGACGAATGACGAATGGTAACACCTTACCTCTGTCTTATAATACATTCATCCAGCTCATGTCATGAAAGGGTGGGTGAGGGGGGGTTCCCTATGCCCATTCAGGGAGAACATTTTGGGCGCTGGGCAGATACACCCAGGACAGGGGGGCAATCTATCACTGGGCACACAATCACTCACACAGACACACTCTATATGGGGCAATTTGGAGAATTCAAATGACCTTGATCCATGTTTTTTGGACTGTGGGAGGAAACCGGAGAACCCGGAGGAAACCCACGCAGACATGGGGAGAACATGGAAACTCCACCCAGATGGGGATTCGAACCGGGAATCCCTAGCGCTGAGAGGAGAACATGCAAACCACTAAGCCACCATGCCGCCTATATATATATATATATATATATATATATATATATATATATATATATATATATATATATATATATATATATATATTAACACTGTATATAATATATACAGATACCCATTATGCACACACACACACACATATACCAGACAAACACACACACACACACACATATACCAGACAAAACACACACACGCACACACACACACACATATATATATATATATATATATATATATATATATATATATATATATATATATATATATATATATGTGTGTGTGTGTGTATGATGTGTGTGTGTGTGTGTGTGTGTGTGTGTGTGTGTGTGTGTGTGTGTCTCTGTGAGCCATACAGAGTTCATTATATTATAAATCTACTCTACACACACACACACACACACACACACACACACACACACATATATATATATTTATGTGTAGAGAATCATACAGACTTCATTAAATCATAAACCTGCCCCAACAGCTGGCCCTCGCACTAAAGACTCCTACAGATTAAAAGCCCCGGGGCAGAAACATTAAACCTTTTAGTCAGTAGCTGCTCACCTTAACCACTAAACCACCGCAGCGCTGGGTCACAGCGTCCACCCCGGTCACGTCAATACACCTTAAAAGCTTCACCAGACGGAATCAAACAACAGACCCCCAGCTTTTCAACACGAGGCTTTCAACAAACGCACCAAAGAACTAGCTTTGGGCATGGGGGGCATGGATGGGCATGGGGGGGGGGGGGGGGTTCCCCATGCCCATCCAGGGGAGATGCCAATCTCACTCACACTCACACATACACACACTATATGGGGCAATTTGGAGAACTCAATTGACTTGATCCATGTTTTTGGACTGTGGGAGGAAACCGGAGAACCCGGAGGAAGAACATTGAAACTCCACCCAGAGGGGATTCGAACCGGGAATCCCTAGTGCTGAGAGGAGAACATGCCAACCACTAAGCCACCGTGCCGCCAGAACTGGGTCTTAATGTACATTAAAGTCCTTTATAGAGGAATCCCAATCAAATAAACTCAACACGGCCGGGTTCCTAACCGGAGCAGAGCGTTTATACGAACTGTACAACTCTAATAAAATAGAATAAATAACTAGAACGTACAATAATGCTTTCTTATCCCCGGTTTGGAGCATATCCGTTACCCCGCCGCCTCTCCCGACCCCGTATGCCGCTCATGCTTTCGGAGAAGGTGCGGCGTGCATTCGCCGTTCGGCAATTACGCCATTAGGCGCAACAGGAAACAAAGCTGAAGTTGAATAATGACATTTATAAAAGCAGCAATCACAGTCTGCAGCCTGATTTATCTGGAACATAATCAGCGCACGCCAGCCTTTCTACCTGAGGAGGCTCTCGGTTCCCGCGGTGGCCGGGGATGGAGAGCGCAGGAAATAATAATGCAGCCGCCGCAGGTGGAGAGAGCGGGGAATCCCGCGGGAACCTCCGCCGCGACAGCCAATGTACCCTGCGAGGGGAGGCTTGCTGGAACTTTTCTTTCTAATAGACACAAATGGGCTCACTTTCCTCCTCTTTTATGAGACATTTTGTCTTGAGAGCGCCTGCCCGGATCCTCCGTGACAGCTTCTATTGGAAGCTGCAGGAGCAATTCAGATATAGTTATAGATATAGATATAGTATTTTTTTTTTTTTTTCCCCCTTTATTTTTTTTTTCCCTCGCCCTTCTGCATAGCGCAGCCAATCGTACAGACAGCTGATGCATACAGTTTCCCAATCATCCGGGGAGGAATAGCCTCGCTGCCTGTTTGCACCCGTGTTCGACCGTCTGATTGTATGATGGCGTACACCGGCGAACAAGGCGAATGGAAATGGGGTTGGCGCTCTGGAAATGAGGTTAAATTGGGTGTCTGGCGGCGTGCGGCGGCGGCGCACACCTGCTTCGTTTGGATATAAATAAGGTTTCACACTTCGCGAGTTCACACTCGATTGTAAAGAAGCTTTCGAAGTCGCAAAATGTTGCGATTACGGAGGGAAACTGGCTTCTTGATTCACTTAAATTGGCGTGTGTTCCACTCGCCGCACAACATCGACGGCCAGCAATGCGAACGACGGCGAGCGAGCGAGAAAACAAACGTACGCCGTGCGTTGTATTTTCGAGGACTGATTGTTTTCAATGTTGGGGCGGCACGCTGGCTTAGTGGTCGGCATGTTCTCCTCTCATCCAGGGGAGAACGTTTCGGGCGCAGGGCAGATACACCCAGGAGAGGACGCCAATCTATCACTGGACACACACTCTGCACTCACACACACACACTCTATATGGGGCAATTTGGAGGAAACTACACCCAGATTGGGATTCGAAAAAAAAAAAAAAAAATATATATATATATATATATATAGTGGTTGGCATGTTCTCCTCTCAGCGCTAGGGATTCCCGGTTCGAATCCCAATCTGGGTGGAGTTTCCATGATCTCCCCGTGTCCGCGTGGGTTTCCGTCCGGGTTCTCCGGTTTCCTCCCACAGTCCAAAAGCATGGATCAAGGTCAAGTGAATTCTCCAAATTGCCCCATATAGAGTGTGTGTTTATCATTTTCTTGTGTCTTGCTGCCTACACTCGCCGCTCTGATTATTAATTTAAAACAACTATGACATTATAATACCCATCCATCCGCTTCATCCTCTACTAGGGTCGCGGTGGGGTTCCCCATGCCCATCCAGGGGAGAACGTTTCGGGCGCTGGGCAGATAGACCCAGGACAGGGCGCCAATCCATCGCTGGGCACACACACACTCACACAGACACACTCTATATGGGGCAATTTGGAGAATTCAATCGACACCGATCCATGTATTTTGAACTGTGGGAGGAAACCGGAGAACCCGGAGGAAACCCACGCGGACATGGGGAGGAACATGGAAACTCCACCCAGATTGGGATTCGAACCGGGAATCCCTAGCGCTGAGAGGAGAACATGCTAAACCACTAAGAATATATATATATTCGAATCCCAGTCTGGGTGGAGTTTCCTCCAAATTGCCCCTTATAGAGTGTGTCTGAGTGAGTGAGTGTGTGCCCAGCGATGGATTGGCGCCCTGTCCTGGGTGTATCTGCCCAGTGTCCGAAATGTTCTCACCTGGATGGGCATGGGGAACCCCCCCCACCGTGTGTATATATATATATATATAATATATATATATATATTTATATATATATATATTATATGGCGGCACGGTGGCGTTTAGCATGTTCTCCTCTCAGGGCTAGGTATTCCTGGTTCGAATCCCCATCTGGGTGGATGCGTGGGTTTCCTCCGGGGGTTTCTCCCCAGTCTAAAAACATGGATCAAGTCAATTGAATTCTCAAAAATTGCCCCATATAGAGTGTGTCTGTGTGAGTGAGTGTGTGCCCAAGCGATGGATTGGCGTCCTGTCCTGGGTCTATCTGCCCAGCGCCCGAAACGTTCTCCCCTGGATGGGCATGGGGAACCCCACCGCGACCCTAATAGAGGATAAAGCGGGAGATAATGAATAAATGAATATATATATTTATTTATTATATTTTTTTTCCAATCTTTTCGTCGTTGCTCTGTTTAAAATGAACCTTTTCTAAACTTTAATCCGTAGTCGGGTGCATGTGAAGGTCGGTGTGGTGAGTCGTGCGCTTCCTTTGTCTGTCTGCTCTGGTTTTTTGGCGTGTTCGTGTTGTCTGGCATGCTTCTTCCTCCGCCGTCCCCCGTGACCTGGTCCATCCAGCTTGTCTGAAGGAAAATCTTAAGAGAAAAGATCCAGACGGGAAGGGAGACGAGGGGGGGGGGGGGGGGTGCGGGGCACTGCGGCTGAACCGTCATCGGCCTTCCGCAGCGAGCGAGGCCAGACGGCTGCCAAGCAAAAAAGTAGTAAACAGCCGGGCCCCACCAAGTGGAAAACGAGCCGCGGGTGCGCGGGCGGGCGGGCGGGCGGGCACGGGGCTGTTATTGGATTTCACGGCCCCCGTCCCCCTTCGCTTCCGCGAGGGCAGAGCGGTTTGAACCTGCGCTCAGTCGGACCGTCCGCTTTAATTGACCCATCAGCGCTCTGTAAGCCACTCATCAAGTCATGCTGCAGTTCACAAGCCTGTGCAAGAACACCCCTGCCCCACCGCTGCCCGTCGCCGTGGTCACCCTCTGTATTCATTGTTTATTAGTGTCAGGTTGTATTGCGAGGGGGGGGGGTTCCCGGGGTTCCCAATGTCCATCCAGGGGAGAACGTTTCCGGCGCTGGGCAGATACACCCAGGACAGGGCGCCAATCTATCGCTGAGCACACACTCACTCACACACACACACACACACACATATACACTCTTTATGGGGCAATTTAGAACTTTCAATTCACCTTGAGGCAGCACATCTGCCACTCAGCACTGGGGATCCAGGTTCGAATCCCAATCTGGGTGGAGTTTCCACGTTCTCCCCGCGCACGCGTATTTTCGAGGACTGATTGTTTTCAATGTTGGGGCGGCACGCTGGCTTAGTGGTCGGCATGTTCTCCTCTCATCCAGGGGAGAACGTTTCGGGCGCAGGGCAGGTACACCCAGGAGAGGACGCCAATCTAACACTGGACACACACTCTGGACTCACACACACACACACACTCTATATGGGGCAATTTGGAGGAACCGACACCCAGATTGGGATTCGAAAAATAAATAAATAAATAAATATATATATATATAGTGGTTGGCATGTTCTCCTCTCAGCGCTAGGGATTCCCGGTTCAAATCCCAATCTGGGTGGAGTTTCCACGTTCTCCCCGCGTCCACGTGGGTTTCCTCCGGGTTCTCCGGTTTCCTCCCTCAGTCCAAAACCATGGAACAAGGTCAATTGAAATTGCCCCATATAGAGTGTGTGTGTGTGTGTGTGTGTGTGTGTGAGTAAATGTGTGGCCAGCGATAGATTGCCCCCATGTCCTGGGTGTATGTGCCCAGCACAAACTGGTCTATAACTCAGTTTGCATAACCGGCGTTTCCTCGACGTCCACAGAAAACAAAGACATCATCTTCAGCCATCAGTCGAGTTGGAGGGAGCGATCGATATTCCAGAGCGTGGACGCTCGTCCCCGTTAATCCTATCCCGTCTTAATTGATGAGAGCGGATGAGTGTGGATTGATGCTTATGGAGTTAATGGTGTGAGGGCTTTGCACGGCGGGGTCAGGCGGTCGAGCGGCGGCGGGTGCAGTCTGCCGTAAAGAGCCGGTCTGGACTGACAGTATCTATCGCCGGAGTCTGAGGTCAAGAAGAAAAAAAAAAAAAAAAAAAAAAAAAAACTTCAGGAAGAGTGAGGGAGACGAGGGCGGAGGGCGAGGACGAGGCTGAGGGCAGACGAGTGGGCGCTTAGGCCTGCAGTCGATCACTCAGGCAGTCAGTCATGCACTCCCTCAATCAGTTCCCATTTACCAGGCCAGCACAGGGCTGCTCTCCTCCTGCCCATCACCGCGATGACACACCACCACCTCCACCACCTCCACCACCTCCTCCACCACCTCCACCTCCACCACCACCTCCACCACCACCGCCCCCACTGCTGCCAGTTATCCTGCTCCAGCAGACCACACAAACACACTTATAAACATCCATCCATCCATTATCTTCCGCTTGATCCTATATTAGGGTCGGGGGGGGGGGGGTTCCCCATGCCCATCCAGGGGAGAACGTTTCGGGCGCTGGGCAGATACACCCAGGACAGGGCGCCAATCAATCGCTGGGCACACACTCACTCACCCAGACACACTCTATATGGGGCAATTTGGAGAACTCCATTGACTTGTTTCCGGAAACCGGAGAACCCGGAGGACACCCACGCGGACACGGGGAGGACATGGAAACTCCACCCAGATGGGGATTCGAACCGGGAATCCCTAAACACATACACACAAATAGACAAACATCGCAGGGACTTTACTTACACATTTATGCTTTTTTGACTCACCAGGGGGCGCCATGGTGGCTCGGTGGTTAGCATGTTCTCCTCTCAGCGCTAGGGATTCCCAGATTGCCCAGGAGAGCGTACCAATCCATCGCTGAGCACACACACACACACACACACACACACACACACACAGACTCTATATGGGGCAATTTAGAACATTCAATTCACCTTGAGGCAGCACAATGGCGTAGTGGTTGGCATGTTCTCCTCTCAGCACTGGGGAAAGAATCCAGGTTCGATTTCCCAATCTGGGTGGATTTTCCATGTTCTCCCCGTGTCCGCATGGGTTGCCTCTGGGTTCTCCGGTTTCCGCCCACAGTCCAAAATACATGGATTGAAGGTAAATCGAAATCTCCAAATTGCCCCATAAAGAATGTGTTTTTGTGTGTGCGTGGATGGACATGGGGACACCCCCCCCCCCCATAATTATAATTCTGATAATATAAGTTCATAAAGACATTTTCTTGTTTGATATTGATTATTTAATATTTAATTTGCTGATTACTATTTAAATCATAATCCCTTTAATCACTAATCAGGTTCAGGTGGCGGAAACGCCGAATCATCCCTCATTAGTTCCTCATTAAAAACTTGACCCAGCAAACTCGAACTGGCACACACACACACACACACACACACACACACACACACACACACACACACACACACACACAGACAAACACACACACACAAAAATAAACACATACACACAAATATACAAGCATTGTATTTACTTAACATTATAACAATACAACAAATATATGTATATATATATATATATATATATATATATATATATAGGGCAGCACGGTGGCTTAGTGGTTTAGCATGTTCTCCTCTCAGCTCTAGTTATTCCCAGTTCGAATCCCAATCTGGGTGGAGTTTCCATGTTCTCCCCGTGTCTGCGTGGGTTTCCTCCGGGTTCTCCGGTTTCCTCCCACAGTCCAAAAACATGGATCAAGTCAATTGAGTTCTCCGAATTGCCCCATATAGAGTGTGTGTGTGTGTGAGTGAGTGTGTGTCCAGAGATAGATTGCCTGTCCTGGGTGTATCTGCCCAGCTCTATTAGGGTCGCGGGGGGGGTTCCCCATACCCATCCAGGGGAGAACATCTTGGGCGCTGGGCAGATACACCCAGGACAGGGCGCCAATCTATCGCTGGGCAGACACTCACTCACACATACACAGCCTATATGGGGCAATTTGGAGAACTCAATTGACTTGATCCATGTTTTTGGACTGTGGGAGGAAACCGGAGAACCCGGAGGAAACCCACGCAGACACGGGGAGAACATGGAAACTCCACCCAGATGGGGATTCGAACCGGGAATCCCTAGCGCTGAGAGGAGAACGTGCCAACCACTAAACCGTGCTGCCAATATAATATAATATAATATAATATAATATAATATAATATAATATAATATAATATAATATAATATAATAATATTCTTGTTTGTTGTTGATCACAAACCCTTTAATTTGCTGATTACTATTTAAAGCAACTCTGACATCATAATCCCTTTAATCACTAATCAGGTTCAGGTGGAGCAAACGCCGAATCATCCCTCATTAGTTCCTCATTAAAAACTTAACCCAGCAAACTTTAACTGCTGCTGCCGGTGCTGTTAATCCTGCTCCAGCAAACACACACACACACACACACACAGACACACACACACACACACACACACACACACACTAACAAACACACACACACACAAATATACAAGCATTGCAGAGACTGTAATTGGACTCATCCTGGTAAGTCTGAATAAAACAAATACCTAACACTTAAAAAACATTATAACAATACAATAAAAACCTGTGACATCACCGCAGCACAAAGAAACTGTGACATCACAAAGCAACTGTGACATCACAAAGCCAGAATTCTACAAACCCAAACACACTGCATATATATTTTTTTGCAATAGAGGCTTGAAATCGGGAAGCAAGGTGGCTTAGTGCTTTAGCATGTTCTCCTCTCAGTGCTGTGGATTCCCGGTTCGAATCCCCATCTGGGTGGAGTTCCCATGTTCTCCCCGTGTCCGTGTGGGTTTCCTCCGGGTTCTCCGGTTTCCTCCCACAGTCCAAAAAACATGGATCAAGGTCAATTAAATTATCCAAATTGCCCCATATAGAGTGTGTCTGTGTGAGTGAGTGAGTGTGTGCTCAGTGATAGATTGGCGTCCTGTTCTGGGTGTATCTGCCCAGCGCCCCAAACGTTCTCCCCTGGATGAGCATGGGGAACCCCCCCCATGACCCTTATAGAGGTTAAAGCGGAAGATAATGGATTCATAAAGACATTTTGTTTCTTGTTGATCACAAACCATTGAATTTAATTATTAACATTTAAAGCAACTATGACATCATAATCCTTTAATCAACAATAAGGTCCAGGTGGAGAAAACACCCGAATCATCCCAACTCCCCAAAAACTGAAGCAAATGGGTCCATAAAGCATCGGTGGCGCCAGAGAGCAGGGATAGGGCTGAGAGCAGGGATAGGGCTGACGGCATGCTTCAGGCGGCCGTCATGTCGTGTGTCAACGTTGCGAGACGCCGCAGTGCGCAGGACGGGCCGCGTGCCGTGCCATCGCGCCGCAGACCGGGTTGCCGGTGGCCTACAGGCAGACAGATGTGAATCTGAGATGTTCTCATCTGCCGTCGACCCTCATCTCACGTTGGCACCGACGAGACGCCCAGGACGCGGACACAGTGACCCAGTCCGAACGCACGGGAGGAGCGCCGGCGGATGTTCAGGAGGTCGTTTAGGTTGCTGCTGAAGCCTGGAGCGTCGCAAACTTCACCTTTAAAGGAATTTTGAAAGGTGTTTTTTTTTTTTTTTTTTGTAAATTAATTAAAGGTCAAATGTACAACAAAGCCAATAATATGGACTCGCCGCATAAATTAAGTTCCATCCATCCATTATCTTCCACTTTATCCGCTATTAGGGTCATTGGGGTGGGGGTGGGGGGTGGTTCCCCATGCCCATTCAGAGGAGAACGTTTCGGGTGCTGGGCAGATACACCCAGGGCAGGGGGCCAATCTATCACTGGGCACACACTCACTCACACAGACACATGACCTTGCTCCATGTTTTTTGGACTGTGGGAGGAAACCGGAGAACCCGGAGGAAACCCACGTGGACATGGGGAGAACATGGAAACTCCACCCAGCATTTGGAGTCCAATCCGTGGACGCTCCACCTCACCGAACGGGAGTTAAAGAACTTGCTGCTAAAAGAACTTGCTGCAGGAACCACAGCACCCCTTCAGGGTCTAGTGGAGACCAGTTTACTATCCAATAAAATTCATATATTCATTAATTAATTCATTCATTGTCTTTCACTTAATTAATTCTGTACTCAGGTGGTGGGGGGGGCGGTTCCCCATGCCCTTCCAGAGGAGAACGTCTCGGGCGCTGGGCAGATATACCCAGGGCAGGGTAGCAAGCCATCACTGGGCACGCACAACACACGCTTTATGTGTATGGGGCAATTTAGAGCATTCAATTTATATTGAATCCATGGGAGGAAGCCCATGCGGACACGGGGAGAAGATGAAAACTCCACCCAGATTGGGATTCAAACCTGGATCCCTAGTGCTGAGAGGAGAACATGCAAAACACTACGCCACCGTGCCACCCACCATTGAATGTAATCATAGTTAATGGAGATGTATACAAACTAACAACTACATGCTTTTGCAGAACAGTTTGGGGAAGGCCCAGCATGACCGTGCTGGGTACGACGTGACCTCAATCCCATCAAACCTGCTTCTCTCACTCAACACCGGTGCCCGACCTCGCAAACGCTCCCCCTGGAGGACGAGGTAGAACTAATTCTGTACTCAGGTCGTGGGGGGGGGTTCCCCATGCCCTTCCAGGGGAGAACGTCTCGGGCGCTGGGCAGATACCCCCAGGAGAGGGTGGCAAGCCATCACTGGGCACGCACAACACACGCTCTACGTATATGGGGCAATTTAGAGCATTCAATTTACATTGAATCCCGGTTCGAATCCCCATCTGGGTGGAGTTTCCATGTTCTCCCCGTGTCCGTGTGGGTTTCCTCCGGGTTCTCCGGTTTCCTCCCACAGTCCAAAAACATGGATCAAGTTAATTGAGTTCTCTAAATTGCCCCATATAGAGTGTGTTTGAGTGTGTGAGTGTGTGCCCAGCGATGGATTGGCGTCCTGTCCTGGGTGTATCTGCCCAGCGCCCGAGACGTTCTCCCCTGGATGGGCATGGGGAACCCCCCCCCACAACCCTAATAGAGGATAAAGCAGGAGATAATGAATGAATGAATGAATTTACATTGAATCCATGGGAGGAAGCCCATGTGTACACGGGGAGAAGATGGAAACTCTGCACTGGATCCCTAGTGCTGAGAGGAGAACATGCAAAACACTACGCCACCGTGCCACCCACCATTGAATGTAATCATAGTTAATTGAGATGTATACAAAGTAACAACTACATGTTTTGCAGGAACAGTTTGGGGAAGGCCCAGAATGACCGTGCTGGGTACGACGTGACCTCAACCTGCTTCTCTCACCCAACACCGGTGCCCGACCTCGCAAACGCTCCCCCTGGAGGACGAGGTAAAACTTTCGCGCGGACGCTTTTATATAATCACAAGCCAATCCGCCGGAATAACATGTTTATTTAAAAGACGGTGGGTGACACGCGGCGTCCCGCATTAATCTGTACATAAACCCGCGCAAACCGCAACCCGCCGCCAGAGAGGCAAGCCTTTGAAGTGGCGGTGTCGTTCGGCCGTCTCTCCTGTCAATAAAGTTCCTCCCCACTTTAAGAAACTATCTTCAAAGCCGAGCTGACAAAGAGGCTCTAAACACGCCGACACCTGAGCGCCAGGCGAGACAAAGAATTCGGAGATTTCTTTAACGGGAAAGGTACAAAAAAAAAAAAAAAAAAAAAAAAAAAGAAGAAGGAAAAAAGCAACACTTGCATCAAATATTCATTGCGAGGGCATACGACGTGGTAAATTATACATATCTCGCCTGTGTATTTAAAAATGTGGCATAATATCATTAGCATAGGTATTGGGGTGCGATGCCGAGCGGCCCTCCTGCACGCGGCGGTGACGGCGCCGGCGTCTGAAGGAGAGAGACTTTTTCTCTTTTTGTTCCCCCTCAAGCGCTCTGTCATCAGCACATCTCATTAAAGTTTAAACGCCAGCCTCTTTTTTTTTTTAATTGTCACTCTTCTGACAGGTTGATAGGGACGAGGTGGAAATTAAGCTTCCTGCGCCATGCATAATGCAATCTGGGAGGCCATTGTTAGTGCGCCGGGAAGACTGGGGCGACGCCGGGTGTCATCCTGCGAGTTATTATTGCCTTTATTTTTAGGCAAGTCCCAAAAGTTGCCATGTTGGGCCCTTGAAAGACAGGTAGACGGCGCGCGTCAACACACTTTTTGTAGGTCACTCGCAAGTTCCAATTCGTACACGCCAACTTTCGTGTAGCGTTCGTTTGCCGCGCCTCCTCTCACGCTTGGAAAGGCGCCGCGGTTTTGGGGGTTAATTCAAAATAAAGTGAATAAAGGCAGGAATTCATTAAGAATTAAGAGACTCCGTAAGTTATCGTACAAAACATTTCATTTAACTGTTATACATTTATAAAATTAATTTAATATAAATGTAAATAGATTATATATTAATATTAATATATCTATATTAATATTAATATATATATATATATATATATATATATATATATATATATATATATATATATATATATACTCTGTGTGTATATATATATATATATATATATATATATATATATATATATATATATATATATATATATATATATATATATATTTTTTTTTTTTTTTTTTTTTTTTTTTTGTGGCGTACTGCTTAGTGTATGGTCAGTGCTGGGGTTCCAGGTTCGAATCCCAATTTGGAGGGAGTCTCCTTGTTCTTCCCATGTCGTTTTTATGGGTTCTTCGGATTCCAGACCGTCAATCCATCACTAGACAGATATATATATATATATATATATTATATATATATATAGGGGCAATTTAGATAGAGGGGGCAATTTAGAGCATCCAATTTACCTTGAATCCATGTTTTTGAAATGTGGGAAGACACCAAAGAGCCGTTGTGTATGTGTGTGTATAAGTCAGTGTGTTCCCTGCAATAGATTTGTGCCGTGAATAGAAATCTAGCACATGGTTTGTGATGGGGTTCCAGGTTCAAATCCTGATCTGGGGGGATCCAGGGGACTTGTCGGGTGCTGGGCAGATACACCCAGGACAGGGCGCCAATCCATCGTTGGGCACACACTCACTCATACACACACACACACACTCTATATGGGGCAATTTGGAGAACTCAACTGACCTTGAGCCATGTTTTTGGACTATGGGAGGAAACCGGAGAACCCGGAGGAAATCCACGCGGACACGGGGAGAACATGGAAACTCCACCCAGATTGGGATTCGAACCGGGAATCCCTAGTGCTGAGAGGAGAACATGCCAACCACTAAGCCACCGTGCCGCCATATATTCATTCATTCATTCATTATCTTCCGCTTTATCCTCTATTAGGGTCGCGGTGGGGTTCCCCATGCCCATCCAGGGGAGAACGTTTCGGGCGCTGGGCAGATACACTCAGGACAGGGGGGCAATTTATCACTCGACACACACTCACTCACACAGACACACTGTATATGGGGCAATTTGGAGAATTCAATTGACCTTGATCCATGTTTTTTGGACTTTGGGAGGAAACCGGAGAACCCGGAGGAAATCCACGCGGACACGGGGAGAACATGGAAACTCCACCCAGATTAGGATTCGAACCGGGAATCCCTAGTGCTGAGAGGAGAACATGCCAATCACTTAGCCACCATGCCTCCCCATATATATATATATAATTGCATACTGTAGTTCCCCCCTGAAGTCATGCGTAAATGGTGTTGACCTCGAAGGCCAGGCTCAGCGACGGTGTCAGGGTTCCGTTGGTGTTCCACGTCGGCGCTCAACCTCCTGAAGCGTCTTAGTGATGCAGGGTGTGCGGCGCGGCCCGCCGACTCGTCTGTTAAAAACTCCCGGCTCCTCGCCGTCCCTCCAGCTCTCCGGCGTTCTCCGGCGTTCTCCCTCTCTGATGGCGTGCCCTTCGTCGTGTTCACTTTGGCTTCAAAGATCTACCCCACATGCACGCCTGAGGCTGGCCTCGTCTCGCCCGCCCCGCTCTGATGCCTTCTGACTCCGCCGCATTCTCCTGTTTATGAATCTTTAATAGCCGACAGATCTGTTCTATAAGCACAGCGACGGCCGGGCTCCCGCCGTGTCACTTTTGACATCGATGCCACGGGGGGGCAGAAGGCGCTCTCGGGCCGCCGCCCAACCCTCCTCGCTCTCTTGATGGGCTTTTGTTTGGGATCCCACTCGGACTCGTACGCATACTTTAGGTTAAGTGGTCAACGCCTCGCGCTGGCCGCCCGGTTGGGTGGCCCGCACTGCAGTGAGGGCGCCATGTACGTGTATTTTACACACGAGGTCCAAAACGGCCTTCATACGGATAATGCAAACCTTATTGGACGTCAAAGCAGGTTCGGCATCTGCCCCCTGATCTTACACCCCCCCCCCCCCGCAGTTTCCTTGCACTCCAGGTTGAGCGGTGGTTCTTAAATGTGATTATTTGCTCGTCCTCTGTTTACCCCTCTGGCTCCACCTGCCCCTGTAAACAGTGAAGACGGTGCAGTTTGGAGATAAGCAGGTTACCGATACTAAAAGCACCTTGTCACTTGTTCAGTGTCGTTACATCGTATCACGATTTAAAGGCCGGAGTGGCGGGGCTCCCGAACGGCCAGGGTGCTCACTGCGTGGAGGGGGGCATGGACACTGGGTACCACCGTTGCCCCAGTTAGGGCAAATTTTAAAATGTTAAAAAATTAAAAATAAAAAAACACATATTGTGATATTGTATTATTTTTATCCATTCATTATCTTCCGCTTTATCCTCTATTAGGGTCGTGGGGGGGGGGTTCCCCATGCCCATCCAGGGGAGAACGTTTCGGGCGCTGGGCAGATACACCCAGGACAGGGCGCCAATCTATCACTGGGCACACACTCACTCACACAGACACGCACACAATCACACTGGGGCAATTTGGAGAAGTCAATTGACCTTGATCCATGTTTTTTGGACTGTGGAAGGAAACCGGAGAACCCGAAGGAATCCCACGCGGACACGGGGAGAACATGCAAACTCCACCCAGATGGGGATTCGAACCGGGAATCCCTAATGGCGAGAGGAGAACATGCCAACCACTAAGCCAAAAAAATAATAATAATTATATATATATATATATTTATTTGTGGCACGGTGGCTTAGTGGTTAGCACGTTCGCCTCTCAGCGCTAGGGATTCCCGGTTCCCATCTGGGTGGAGTTTGCATGTTCTCCCGTGTCTGCGTGGGTTTCCTCCGGGTTCTCCAGTTTCCTCCCACAGTCCAAAAACATGGATCAAGTCAATTGAATTCTTAAAAAGTGAGTGAGTGTGTGCCCAGCGATGGATTGGCGCCCTGTCCTGGGTGTATCTGCCCAGCGCCCGAGACGTTCTCCCCTGGATGGGCATGGGGAACCCCACCGCAACCCTAATAGAGGATAAAGCGGGAGATAATGAATGAATAATGAATGAATATATTTATTTATTTATAATTGTATACTATATAGTATGTCATGGTGTATAAATAAATTCGAAAACACAGGTGGCTTAGTGGTTTAGCATGTTCTCCTCTCAGCTCTAGGAATTCCCGGTTCGAATCCCAATCTGGGTGGAGTTTCCATGTCCTCCCCGTGTCTGCGTGTGGGTTTCCTCCGGGTTCTCTGGTTTCCTCCCACAGTCCAAAAACATGGATTCAAGGTCATTTGAGTTCTTCAAATTGCCCCATATAGAGTGTGTCTGTGTGAGTGAGTGTGTGTCCAGCAATAGATTGGCGTCCTGTCCTGGGTGTATCTGCCCAGCGCCCGAGACGTTCTCCCCTGGATGGGCATGGGGAACCCCCCCCCCCCCCTCCCCATGACCTTAGTAGAAGATAAAGCGGACACTCGTTCACTTTACTCTAGTGATGAGTGTCGTCTGGTGGTTCCACCACTGATCAATGGTGGAACCATCTTCCCAACTCTGTCCGTTATGGCGGACCCAATTGACATATTTAAGGAACATCTCGAAACGCATCTCTAAGGTAACGTGAACGTAATGGACAGTAGGCCGAGAAAGACCAGGTGAGGACGAGAGCACGACGAGGGCACCGATGTTGGACCGGAGATCCTGGCTCTTTCGCCACGAAGGCAATCCGTCAATTCAGTAGCGCCCCCACAGGACCGGCCCCTCGTCCTCTCGTCCTCACCTGGTCTTCCCCTTCTCCCAATCGGATACCTGGCCTGACGGCGGCGCCGAGGGTCCCGCGTCTCCGTCATGCCCTTAATCAGCTCAGCGTGAGACGGAGTGAACCTGACGGACCGGGCTGCCGGAACGCCGTCTCCGTAAGTCTCCGTCGTCTCGACGTCCTCGCGGGACCCGGACGGGTTACTGACAGCTAATTGCTAATTGTTGGCGAAGAGCCCCGACACGCCGGCTCCGTCTCGCTGTCCTGTAGTTACTCCGTGGTTCCCGCCGTCCTGCTCCTGCCCGTCTTCCCGTGCCCCCCACCACCACCACCCCCCCCCCCTCCAGCCTCCACCTACCAACCCAACGCCGCTTATAATAAGGCCGCGTTTTCGGCCGTGGCGTGTTTGTGTCATTTGTCTCTTCAAGTGTTATTAAAACATGAGGTTGGCACTCCTGATGTATTTTTAACGCCGTTAATGCGTCTCCGGCGCGTCACCCGCTGACAGCGCCCCCATACTCGCTCGTCAGCCGCCGGGGAAATTTACATGCATTTGAATTTGCGCTGGCGCGGCCTGCCATCGGCCCCTGACAGCCCATTTAACGGGTGATGACTTAATCTGAGCGCGCCGCCGGGACCGCTGATCGCCCACCTCACACCGCCGCCCCGCGCATCGGGCCCCGAGCCTGAACGGACCAGATCAAACCAGAACCTCCTTTTTGAGGATTAAACAGATATGCGCGCTGGGGCAGAGATATGCGGACTAAGCTACATAAAGACAGGCACGGGTGGGTTCTCACCATGTCCATGTTCTCACCATGTCCATGTTCTCACCATGTCCACGTAGCTTTACTCCAGGTTCTCGGCTTATCCCTAGTCCAAAAACATAGTTTTAAGGTAATATGGATGCTCTAAATGGCCCCTAGGGTGGCAGGGTGGCGATTTCAGGTTCGAATCCCAATCTGGGTGGAGGTTCCATGTCCTCCCCGTGTCCACGTGGGTTTCCTCCGGGTTCTCCGGTTTCCTCCCTTGAGTCCACATGATTTTTCGCGTTGCCTTGGTAACACAGTGTGCATTGTGTATGTGTGTATATAAATATATATATATATATAGGAATTCCAGGTTCGAATCCCAATCTGGGTGGAGTTTCCATGTTCTCCCCGTGTCCGCGTGGGTTTCCTCCGGGTTCTCCGGTTTCCTCCCACAGCCCAAAAAAACATGGATCAAGCTCAATTAAATTCTCCAAATTGCCCCATATAGAGTGTGTCTGTGTGAGTGAGTGTGTGCCCAGTGATAGATTGGCACCCTGCCCTGGGTGTATCTGCCCAGCGCCCGAAACGTTCTCCCCTGGATGGGCATGGGAACACCCCCTCCCCACCCCCCGTGACCCTAGTAGAGGATAAAGTGGAAGATAATGGATGGATGGATAAATGGCCCCTATATAATTGCCCCTATATAGTGTAAGTGAGTGTGTTCAGAGATAGATTGGCGTCCTGTCCTGGGTGTGTCTGCCCAGCGCCCGAAACGTTCTCCCCTGGATGGGCATGGGGAACCCCTCTTCCCCCTCCGTGACCCTAGTGGAGGATTAAATGGAAGATAAAAAGACATGGACTATAGGAGAACATACAAATCCGCACAGTATTTGAGTGGGGCGTGTACTAACGATGGCATCCTTACCCCCGGAGCATGTGAATTTAGGAAACGTGCTGTCTCAACGCCCGCCGGTTATTTAAGATGCCCTCTGAATCCACAGGGACCGGGATCTGTCTCAACATCTGGGACGTGTCACCCGGAGTCCGCTGAGGGGTGGGATTTAAGGGGTTAACGCAGATGGAGGGGGACGTTCTTCGACACAGGGTCCATTCTCATGGGGCCAAATTGGCGAGGCCAAAGGCTGGAAATGAGGTCGCCATCCTGGAGATCAGATGACCACAACCAGGAGGGACTGATGGAGGATCGGATTCTGTATCAAACCCCAGAACAACACAACACAACCCTACAAGTGTTCCGTATTAAAGGTGAAGTTCGCACGCCCAGATAAAGACCACAGCATGGGGCCCCGGCTTTAGATTTAATTATTTATTTGATTTCTGCATTGGGTCTGTATTCAACTATTTCTTTTGGTCCTGTAGATGTTGCCTCCAAATTGCCCCATATAGAGTGTGTGTGTGTGTCCAGTGATAGATTGCCCCCCTGTCCTGGGTGTATCTGTCCAGGGCCTGAAACGTTCTCCCCTGGATGGGCATGGGGAAACCACTTCCCCCCCCCACCATCCCACCAGGACCCTAGTAGAGGATTACGTGAGCACACACTCACTCACACACAAACACACACTATATAGGGGCGAATTAGAGCATTCATTTCACCTTGAATCAATGGTCTCCTCCTACAGGGGGCGCCATGGTGATATAGTGGTGAGCACATCTGCCTCTCTGCGCTGGGGGTCCAGGTTTGAATCCAGATCTGGGGGAAGTTTGCATGTTCTCCTCGTGTCCTTGGGTTTCCGCCCGGTTCTCCGGTTTCCTCCCACAGTCCAAAAACATGGATTCAAGGTAAATTGAATGCTCCGAAATGCCCCATATAGAGTGTGAGTGAGTGATAGATTGGCGTCCTGTCCGGGATGTATCTGCCCAGCGCCTGAAATGTTGGGAAGAACCCCCCCCCACCCCCCCCCCCCCCCACCGTGACTCTAGTAGAGGATAAAGCTGAAGATAATGGATGAATGGATGAATTTTTTGTTGTCTATAGAGGGCGCCATGATGCAGGTTCGAATCCAGATCTGGGTGGACGTTCCATGTTCTCCTCATGTCCTTGGGCTTTCTCCAGGTTCTCCGGTTTCCTCCCACAGTCCAAAAATATGTATTCAAGGTAAATTGAATGCTCTAAATTGCCCCTACATAGTGTGTGAGTGTGCCCAGCGATTGGTTGGTGCCCTGTCCTGGGTGTATAGTACCCCCCCCCCCCCCCGTCACCAGGACCGGAAGACAATGAATGAACGAACGGATGGCTGAGTCTTTTGACTCTCTGGTTTTCTACCACACTCCAAAAAAATGGATTCAAGGTGAATTGGCTGCTCTACATTGCCCCTACATACAGTAGTGTGTGTAATGGATTGTCACCCTCTCTGCCCAGCGCCTGAAACGTTCTCCCCTGGATGGACATGGGCAAGATGATGAGATAAGGTGAGATACATGTCTCTCTTCCGTCTCTTCACCTCACAGCAAACATCTCGTCGCCTGAGCTCTGCATCGGTTCCCCGCTCGCCTCCTCGTGATCTAACATGATGTTCTCCCACAATGCCGTGGACACGGAGGACGTGTGCAGGTACCGTGTGGGTCGTCCTCGGCCCTTGAGCTCCTGAAGAAGGTGGAGACGAGGGAGTGTGTTTGTTTTATATATATATATATATATATATATATATATATATATATATATACACTCACCGGCCACTTTATTAGGTACACCATTCTAGTAACGGGTTGGACCCCCTTTTGCCTTCCGAACTGCCTCAATTCTTCGTGGCATAGATTCAACAAGGTGCTGGAAGCATTCCTCAGAGAGTTTGGTCCATATTGACATGATGGCATCACACAGTTGCCGCAGATTTGTCGGCTGCGCATCCATGATGCGAATCCCCCGTTCCATCACATCCCAAAGACGCTCTATTGGATTGAGATCTGGTGACTGTGGAGGCCATTTGAGTACAGTGAACTCATTGTCATGTTCAAGAAACCAGTCTTGAGTCAGAGATGATTCCAGCTTTATGACCACAATGTACCCAACATCTGATGGCTACTTTCAGCAGGATAATGCGCCATTTCATAAAGGGATGGACATGGTCAGCAACAATACTCAGGTAGGCTGTGGCGTTGCAACAAAGCTCAATTGGTACCAAGGGGCCCAAAGAGTGCCAAGAAAATATTCCCCACACCATGACACCACCACCACCAGCCTGAACCGTTGATACAAGGCAGGATGGATCCATGCTTTCATGTTGTTGATGCCAATTTCTGACCCTACCATCCGAATGTCGCGGCAGAAATCGAGACTCATCAGACCAGGCAACGTTTTTCCAATCTTCTATTGTCCAAATTCGATGAGCTTGTGCAAATTGTAGCCTCAGTTTCCTGTTCTTAGCTGAAATGAGTGGCACCCGGTGTGGTCTTCTGCTGCTGTAGCCCATCTGCCTCAAAGTTCGACTTACTGTGCGTTCAGAGATGCTCTTCTGCCTACCTCGGTTGTAACGGGTGGCCATTTGAGTCACTGTTGCCTTTCTATCAGCTCGAACCAGTCTGGCCATTCTCCTCTGACCTCTGGCATCAACAAGGCATTTCCGCCCACAGAACTGCCGCTCACTGGATGTTTTTTCTTTTTCGGACCGTTCTCTGTAAACCCTAGAGATGGTTGTGTGTGAAAATCCCAGTAGATCAGCAGTTTCTGAAATACTCAGACCAGCCCTTCTGGCACCAACAACCATGCCACGTTCAAAGGCACTCAAATCACCTTTCTTCCCCATACTGATGCTCGGTTTGAACTGCAGGAGATTGTCTTGACCATGTCTACATGCCTAAATGCACTGAGTTGCCGCCATGTTAGAAATTGGCTGATTAGAAATTAAGTGTTAACGAGCAGTTGGACAGGTGTACCTAATAAAGTGGCTGGTGAGTGTATATATATATATACTTTTTTTTTTTCCCGTTGTGGAAACGAAATACAGCCGGACCCACGAAGGCTGGGTTTTGTGAGGTTAACCAAACGCAGACTCACCCTGGTGTTTTTCGGGGGTTGTCAGCGTGCGGCGGCGGCGGCGGCAGGACGGGCGCGGAGCTCTTATTCGATAAATATCGGTGAGATGGTGGTTGGACAGAAAGCCCCACGAGGGACGGCATTTCATCTTTCTGGAGTTAAAGTACAATTTGGTGCGCCTGCCTGCACGCGCGTGTGTGATTGGTGCGCGTGTGTGTGTGTGTGTGTGTGTGTGTGTGTGTGCGCGTGTGTGCGACGGTTGCGGGAGCGTTTAACACACCGATGCCCCGGTGAGAGAGACGGGAGCATGAAAAGAAATCAATTAGGAGTAACAAGAAGCTCCCGAAAAAGCCTGCCGCTCACGGGCCAGCGGAGGAGAAAAGCAGGCCGAGAAGATGGACGCCTCCCCCCCCGCCCCCCCGCCCCCCCGCCTCCCTCGGACCGTCTGCTCACTGCATCCGGCATCACTCTTTTACTTTTTCCCGATGCGCGAGTGTGCGGCACGTCGGAACCCTCGCGTGGGATTGCCCACCGTCCGGATCCTGAGGGGGCAATCTGTTTGTCCTGTGACGGACCGGCATCATGTCCGGGATGTGATCCTCTGTTTCTCTCTGGAGGCGCTGGGATAGGCTCCAGGACCGTGTCCGTCCAGCACGCCGGTTTTGCGTTCGGTTCTACGCCGTACGGGAGTGCGCATATCACTCTCCGCTGGCTCTAGTAGAGGATAAAATGAGCACACACTATATAGGGGCAAATTAGAGCATTCATTTCACCTTGAATCAATGGTCTCCTCCTACAGGGGGCGCCATGGTGACATAGTGGTGAGCACATCTGCCTCTCAGCGCTGGGGATCCAGGTTTGAATCCAGATCTGGGGGAAGTTTGCATGTTCTCCTCGTGTCCTTGGGTTTCCGCTGGGTTCTCCGGTTTCCTCCCACAGTCCAAAAACATGGATTCAAGGTAAATTGAATGCTCCAAAATGCCCCATATAGAGTGTGAGTGAGTGAAAGATTGGCGTCCTGTCCTGGGTGTATCTGCCCAGCGCCTGAAATGTTGGGAAGAACCCCCCCTCCCCCATCGTGACCCTAGTAGATCCTCTGTTTCTCTCTGGAGGCACTGGGATAGGCTCCAGGACCGTGTTTGTCCAGTACGCAGGTTTTGCATTTGGTTCTACGCCGTACAGGAGTGCGCGTATCACTCACCGCTTGCTCTAGGGCTCCCCCCGGTGTCAGCACAGCAAACAGCGGATTGGTAGTCACACTTTTTGTCTTTTGTACCTTTTATTTACTTCCTGTAGGGGCGCACTCTCCTACACTAAACACTCTTATGCTTACAGAGTGGTAAAAACAGCACCCTCTGCTGTAATTTGTAGGGGTTACAGCACACAGTTTTGCGATTGGTTCTAATCTGTCACTGTACAACGGTGTCAGAACCCTCACCTTAGAACACGAGGTTCGCGGGTTCCACATGGGATTGCCCACCGTCCGGATCCTGAGGGGTCAATCTGCTTGTCCTGTGACGGACCGGCATCATGTCTGGGATGTGATCCTCTGTTTCTCTCTGGAGGCACTGGGATAGGCTCCAGGACCGTGTTTGTCCAGTACGCAGGTTTTGCATTTGGTTCTACGCCGTACAGGAGTGCACGTATCCCTCACCGCTTGCTCTAGGGCTCCCCCCGGTGTCAGCACAGCAAACAGCGGATTGGTAGTCACACTTTTTGTCTTTTGTTCCTTTTATTTACTTCCTGTAGGGGGCGCACTCTCCTACTCTAAACACTCTAACGCTTACAGAGTAGTAAAAACAGCGCCCCCTGCCCCCAGACGTTCTACGCCGTACGTGAGTGCGCATATCACTCCCCGCTTGCTCTAGGGCTCCCCCCGGTGTCAGCACGGCCAACAGCAGATCGGTAGTTCCACTTTTTGTCTTTTGTTCCTTTTATTTACTTCCTGTAGGGGCGCACTCTCCTCCTTTAAACACTATTTTGCCGACAGAGTGGTAAAAACGGCGCCCCCTGCTGTATGTTTCTGTTTGTAGAGTGTAACGGTGTCAGAACCCTCACTTTAGAACACGAGGTTGCGTTTGGTTCGGAGCTGTCACCGTATAAAGGCGGCAGATGTCCCACGCCGTACGTGAGTGCGCATATCACTCTCCGCTGGCTCTAGGGCTCCCCCCGGTGTCAGCACAGCAAACAGCTTTAGAACTAGATTGGTAGTCCCACTTTTGATCTTTTGTTCCTTTTATTTACTTCCTGTAGGGGGCGCACTCTCCTACTCCAAACACTCTTATGCTTACAGAGTGGTAAAAACGGCACCCCCTGCTGTATTTTGTAAGGGTTACAGTGCACCGCAGATGTCCATACACCATACGTGTTTGCACATATCACTCTCGCTGGCTCTAGGGCTCCCCCCGGTGTCAGCACGGCAAACAGCTTTAGACCCAGATTGGTAGTCCCACTTTTGTCCTTTTATCTTTTGTTCCTTTTATTTACTTCCTGTAGGGGGCACACACTCCTACTTCAAACTCTTTTACGCTTTATGCTTACTGGCCCTGCTCTAGGACTCCCCCCGGTGGCAGCAAACAGCATTACAACAGGATAGAACGGGGATACCCACTTTTTTCCTTTCGTTCCTTTTCTTAACTTCCTGTAGGGGGCTTAACTTCACACTCCGACTCTAAACACCTGCAGAGTAGTCAACACAGCGCCCCCTGCTGTATGTTAGTGTGTGGAGGTCACATGAATCTTGTCTCTTGTGGTGGAGTCCAGCGCGAACCTATAATTTAGCGGCGCCCCCTATCCCGTTACAGCTGCCTTGCAGTCGCAATCGTACTGCCTTGCAATCGTACATGAGAAATAAATTAAATAGAATGTAATCTAATCGAAATTAATCTCTAATGTGAGATTAATTAATGTAAACGAGAGCGAGCAGTGAACACAGCGATGTGTAAATGTCTTAATGTTTTGTTATTAATTATTTATAATTTTAATTGAACTTCAGTTTATTATAAGGAATTTCTGTTTGCTGTTAGGAGTCTCTCTCTCTCTCTCTCTCTCTCTCTCTCTCTCTCTCTTTGTCTCGCTCTCTCTTTCTCTCTCTCTCTCTCTCTCTCTCTCTCGCTCTCTCTCTCGCTCATTTCTCAAGCTGTGCAGCATCTCCAGGCACTTGTTGAGGAGGAGCAGAGGTTCTGAACCAGATGTTCTGGTCCGTGTCCCACTTGACACATCACAGCCAACATGGATACGAGACGGTCTCCTCTCCACGGAGACGGACGAGAGACATAGAAAGAGAGCGAGGGGAAGGTGAGCGAGAGAGAATATACATCCATTGGCCGGGTTAACAGACGCCACGCCACGGAAAGCTGGAACAGTGGATGGATGTGCGGGGGGGGGGGGGTCTGATTGGACAGGATGTCGGGATCTGTCATTATTCCGTCGTGAGGTCGTCGGAGTCATGTTAGCGTCGGCCATGTTTGATACGCTGAGAAAGAGAGAGAGAGAGAAAGTGGACACGAGCAAAAGGGCGAGAGAGGAATGGTGAGAGAGAAAGACGGCTCAGGAGAGAGAGAGAGAGAAGGGAGCATGAGAAAATGACAGAGAGAGCTTGTGAGAAAGAGAGAGTGAGCGAGAGGTAGACAGAGCTAGTGAGTAAGAGAGAGAGAGAGATAGAGAGAGAGAATGAGTGACAGACAAAGCCTGAGAGAGAGAGCGAGAGAGAAAAAATGAGAGAGAGAGAGAGAGAGAGAGAATGAGCGAGAGACAGAAAGAGCCTATGAGTAAGAGAGAGAGAGAGAGAGAATGAGTGACAGACAAAGCCTGAGAGAGAGCGAGAGAGAAAAAATGAGAGAGAGAAAGAATGAGCGAGAGACATACTGAGCCTGTGAGTAAGAGAGAGAGAGAGAAAGAGAGAAAATGAGTGACAAAGGCTGAGAGAGAAAAAAAGGAAAGAGAGAGAGAATGAGCGAGACGCATACAGAGCTTGAGGGAGAGAGAGAGAGAGAGAGAGAGAAAGCAAAGAGAGAGAGAATGAGCGAGAGACATACAGAGCTTGAGAAAGAGAGAGAAAAAAATTAAAGAGAGAGAGAGAAAATGAGCGAGAGACAGATAGAGCTTGAAAAAGAGAGAGAGAGAGAGAGAGAGAAAAGAGAGAAAAAAGGAGAGAGAATGAGCGAGAGACTGACAGAGCTTGTAAGTGAGAGAGAGAGAGAGAGGGAATGAGTGACAGACAAAGCCTGAGAGAGAGAAAAAAAAAGGAAAGAGAGAGAGAGAGAATGAGCGAGAGACCGACTGAGCTTGAAAAAGAGAGAGAGAGAGAGAGAAAGAAAGCAAAGAGAGAGAGAATGAGCGAGAGACATACAGAGTTTGAGAAAGAGAGAGAAAAAAAGGAAAGAGAGAGAAAGAGAGAGAAAATGAGCGAGAGACAGATAGAGCTTGAAAAAGAGAGAGAGAGAGAGAGAGAGAGAAAGAAAAGAGCGAGAGAAAAAAGGAGAGAGTGAGACAGACAGAGCTTGAGAAAGAGAGAGAGAGAGAGAATAAGTGAGAGACAGACAGAGCTTGTAAGTGAGAGAGAGAGAGAGAATGAGTGACAGACAAAGCCTGAGAGAGAGAAAAAAAAAAGGAAAGAGAGAGAGAGAGAATGAGCGAGAGACAGACTGAGCTTGAAAAAGAGAGAGAGAGAGAGAAAGAAAGGAGAGAGAGAATGAGCGAGAGACAGACAGAGCTTGTAAGAAGAGAGAGAGAGAGAGAGAGAGAGCGAGCAGAATAAGCAGGCAGCTTGATTTGATGCGCAGGTGTCTGGAGAGCTGCAGTTGCCCCGGGGGCTGATGCTGGGCCGGTTTTGGGCTAAAGCCCCGGGGATCGTGGCTGCTCTTCTCGCTGCCATTAGCCCCTTCACCGATGGAACTCATTACGGCTGATCAATATCTGCCGGCTTTGCCCCGACTGGAGCTCAGCCTCCTGTCCTCGTCCACGGCCTGCAGAAAAACACACTCTGCATCTCTCTCTCTCTCTCCATCCGTCCGGCTGGCTGCCCCCCCCCCCCGTCCTCCAACCCCACAATCCTCCACCCGTCCGTCCGCTCTCCCTCGTTGTCTTTGGAAACGCCGGGCCGGGCCGCGGCTGAGTAACGTGGAAGCGTCTGTTTTATAGAGCGGCGTGTTGCTTTTGCAGACGGTGGGCGAGGCCGGCGTTACGGACGCGTTACGAATGCAAAACGCCGATTTGCCGCTCGATAATTTCATCAATCGGCGGCAGCGGCGGGCGGGCGGGCGGGCGGGCGGCGGGCGGGCGGGCGGCACGGCGAGGAGGCCGATCCGACAGACACGTATGACGTCCGCTCGGCGGTCGACGATGCAGCGGGGCGGGGAACGCAAGCCCGCTTGTCCGCTTTAATAACGCGGCCCGCCGTTCGATCGGCGGGTTCTGCGCACGCGGTTGCGTTATTGCGCGGGGGGCGGGGGAACAGCGCTTTACGTGCATTTTCGCGAGGTTTATAAGCGTTTATTTATTCATTCGTGAATTCGCATTGCGCCCGCCCCTTCAACGCATAACGAACCGCCATGAGCCCCCCCCCCCCACCCCAACCCCCCCACGTGTTCGGGGGCTTTTGACGCAACACATAACGTATAAAGAACTGCCATCATGCGCCCCAAACACACACACACACACACACACACAGACGGTAGGACATTCCAAACAGCGCGACCCGAACGAGCGAAATTAATTAAATCCCAATCACAGCCGGGGCACTCCCACCCCCCCCCACCCCCCCCCTGCCCCCCACCCCTGTAGGAGGTCCACGCTTGCCGTCGGAAGTTAAATAGTAAAAGACGCTGCTCATTACGACGGAGGTGAAGCGGGAGGCTCCCGGGCGCCGGGCGCCAACCGGCGAGCATCCTCCCTTTAAAGGCAGGCCTTTTAATCTGGGGGGAGGGTGGGGTGGGTTGGGTTGGGGGGGGGGGGGTAGAGAGAGAGAGAGAGAGAACAAAAAAAAAAAAAAATTTGAAAAAAAAAAAAAAAAAAAATTGGTTTCCCAATTTATTTGCTTTTAAATTGGAGCTCGGGACGAAATCGCAGCCAACGTGCGCGAGACGGGGAGGATGGGATGGGATGGTGGAGAGAGAGAGAGGGAGAGAGAGAGAGAGAGAGGGCGAGAGAGAGAGAGAGAGAGAGAGGGAAGGTGAGGAAGAAGTGGGGAAAATGACCTCCTGTAGCAGTAGTTTGTAGCTGGAAGGTAAGTCCTGCTTATATTGAAGCAAAGTTCTGAAAATAAGCAAAGAACAGATTTATTGATTTTTGGTAGAGTCTGGGTGTAGAAAAGAGAAAGAATAAAGAAGTGCTCTTTGCCCGATATGTCCAAATGACATCCCGCGGGAGCTGCTTAATGGTGGGGGAGGGGAGGGGGGGCAGGTGCCGCTCTCGTCTCGTGGATAGAAGTGCCCTAAGGCTAGGGCTAATGGCATTGGCTGAGCCTGCTATAAGAAGCTCTTTTCTAATAGCCAACTTTGTGTGTGCCAGAAGACAGACAGATATTGATTGGTCCAAATGCCCTTGAGTTGGCAACATCTGAAATGAAAATCCACCAGGCAAGCACAAACTTTGGGCAAGTTATGTTTCAGAAATGCGTTGTGGAGGGGAGGGGGGGGGGGGGGGTCGAGAAAAACGAGCGAGAGAGGGGGAAGAGGAAAGAAAAAAAAAAAAAAATTGGGGTAAAGAGAGGGTGCGCAACGGAGACGGGATAAAAAAAAAAATAATAATAAAAATTTATTTATTTATTTTTTTTTTTTAAAACGCAGAAATACAAGCCGCCCGTTTCCCTCCATTTTTCTTGCGAGCCGGCGGTGCGGTCGGTGCGGTCGCGTCCCGGATTTCCAATTTCCTCTCGCTGTGTGTATTAATCTCATTGGCATGGCTAACACATCTGTGTAATGGCTCCTGCTTTTAATGCGCGTGCTGGTGAGGGTAGCCAGGCGCTCACTGGCTTTGACACGTTGCCATGGCACAGAAACAAGGCAGGGCGGGAAAGAAAAAAAAAAAAAGTAAAAAGAAAAATCAAAAAGACCGAACGGAGGAATGAAAGAAAGAAAAACAAGAGAAGAAAGAAAGAAAAAAAAAAAGACATGAGACAGATTTACAAATAGTTCATTCGGCGGAGACCTGAGGCGGCGGGGTCGCCGTCGGTGCCCTCACCAAATATAGATGAGGATTGTTTTAGGGAATCGGGGGCTTTTATGATGGAAAAAGGTGACGCTGTATGTGAATCCATAAATCTTTTTTATTTAATTTTATTTATTATTATTATTTTTTTATCCATCCATTATCTTCCGCTTTCTTCTCTATTTGGGTTGTGTGTGTGTGTGTGGTGGTGTGGGGGGGGGGGGGGGGGGGAACGTTTCGGGCGTTGGGCAGATACACCCAGGACAGGACGCCAATCTATCACTTGGCACACACACACACACACACTCTATATGGGGCAATTTGGAGAACTCCTTGATCCATGTTTTTGGACAGTGGGAGGAAACCCACGTGGACACGGGGAGAACATGGAAACTCCACCCAGGTTGGGATTCGAACCGGGAGACCCTAGTGCTGAGAGGAGAACATGCCAACCACTAAGCCACCATGTCGCCCATTATTTATTATTATTATTATTATTCATTCGTCCATTATTTTCCGCTTAATGGAATTCACACACACACACACACACACACACACACATACACACACTGCACTATATAGGGCAACTTGGAGCATTCAGTTGACCTTGAATCCATGTTTTTGGACAGTGGGAGGAAAACCACGCGGACATGGGGAGAACATACAAACTCCACCCAGATCGGGATTCGAACCTGGAATCCCCAGCGCTGAGGGGAGAACGTGTTAACCACTCGACCACCCTGCCATCGATACACACACACACACACTATATAGGGGCAAGTTAGATCAGTCAATTCACCTTGAATCCATGTTTTTGGGCGTTCCACAAACGTTTTTGGAGTAGTTCGGACCTGCCTCATGATCTCAGTTCTAGTTCATCTCAATGGTTTTGAATGGGGGGGGGGGGTCATGTTCTTCCACATTAATAATAATATAATAATAATAGTAATAATCGGCATTATAGGTGGCATGGTCGATTAATGATTGGCATGTTCTCCTCAGTGTTGGATCCAGGTTTGAATCCTGATCTGGGTGGAGTTTCCATGTCCGTGTCCACGTGGGTTTCCCTCTGGGTTTTCCGGTTTCCGGTAAATTGGATGCTCTAAATTGCCCCTTTATAGTGTGTGAGCCCAGTGATAGATTGGTGCCCTGTCCTGGCACCTGAAACGTTCTCCTCTGGATGGGCATGGGAAACCCCCCCCCCTCCCTCCCCCCCCCCCCCCCCCCCGCACGACTCCAGTAGATGATCAGGTGTGTGATAATGAGTGAGATGAGATTTAGGGTGTTGTGCTATGAAGCTGAAGGTTGTTGGTTCAAACCCCAAGTCTACAGAAAATTGCTTATGGGGGCAATTGCGCAAGACCATTAACCCTCATTGCCCCAGGTGGTCCGTATCATCCCCATCATCCTCATCACGTTGCGACACTTATTCCTCACAAGTTTTGTTTTTTTTGCTGTTGGATGAATTCCAGGTGTTGTTTTTTTTTTTTTTTTTTAATTATTAGTCGTTTAATCGTTAATCCTCCATCACGTTATTAAGCAACTATTTCAACACCGCTAACCCAACATGCCACCGGAGGTACAAATCCGCCTGCCCTGCGAAGACCGAATCGCACATTTGCCGACGAGGGCGTTTTCCCCCGGATCACGGTGCGGTCATTTAAAAGTAAACTTTTTATTTTTACAGCCCCTCCAACGACCCGAGGGGGACGAAAACAGACGTCGCCGTAAAACAACGGCATAAGGAAGGCGAGCGACACACAGGCCCAGCTTAATCACGCAACACCGCCAGACCTCCCCGAGATCGGAGGGAAACAAATGAAAAGCGGTCGGAGGGCCGGATCCAGAGAGCAGAGCGCAGGAGCCTGCGACGGCGCGACAAACAATAGACAACGCAGGCGCAGCCGGCAACATCAATCCACTCGGCCGTGCCAACCCCAATTCAGAGCCATTACCTGCGCAGGAATCCGTCACGCTGATTCACGTCTGCCCAAGTCGTTCCGAGGCGTTGGGAACCGGGCCGGGCCGGGACGCTCTTTTCTCAGGGTTCGGTCCTCGGTTGGGCGCGTCATGTCGACGCGGACTCTGAATAACGTCGGGACCTCGTGGCGCCGACGCCGGTGAAGCCTGTTAATAAAAGTGCTTTGGATTTATATCTGCTCTGATTGTCTGAAATCAACACGAAACAAATCCATAAACTCCCCGAGAACCGAGTTCCCGCCGCGTGGAACCATTACGGTTTTTAATTGTTTGATTTGCATCTATAGATTTGTAAGCGCAGCGCTTCCCGTCCTCCAGAGAGCGCTTTAATGAAATATTGAGCCCAAAGACTCACAGACCACACTGTGTGTGGGTGTGTGTGTGTGTGTGGGGGGGGGTGTATGTATGTTGGTGTGTGGGTGTGTGTGTGGGGGGTGTGGTTTGGTGTGTGTGTGGGTGTGTGTGTTGGTGTGTGTGGGGGGGTGTTTTTGTGGGTGTGTGTGTTGGTGTGTGTGTGGTGTGGGGGTGTATTTTGTGTGTGTGTGTGTGTGGTGGTGTGTGGGGGGGTGTTTTTGTGGGTGTGTGTGTTGGTGTGTGTGTGTGGGGGTGTATTTGTGTGTGGGTGTGTGTGTGTGAGTGTGTGTTGGTGTGTGTGGGGGGGTGTATTTGTGTGTGGGTGTTGGGTGTGTGTGGTTGGGTGTGTGTGTTGGTGTGTGTGGGGGGGGTGTTTTTGTGGGTGTGTGTGTTGGTGTGTGGGGTGTGTGTGTGTGTGTGGGAGTGTATTTGTGTGTGGGTGTGTGTGTTTAGGTGTGTGTGGGTGTGTGTGTGTGTGTGTGTGTGTGTGGGGGGGGGTGTTTTTGTGTGTGGTGTAGGTTAGGTTATGGTTATATTATGGTTAGTGTTACTATAATAGTATTTATGCTCAAGGTCACTGGGCACACACTCACTCACATCACTGTGCACACACACTCACACAGACACACTCTATATGGGGCAATTTGGAGAATTCAATTGACCTTGATCCATGTTTTTTGGACTGTGGGAGGAAACCGGAGAACCCGGAGGAAACCCACGCGGACACGTGGAGATCATGGAAACTCCACCCAGATTGGGATTCGAACTGGGAATCCCTAGTGCTGAGAGGAGAACATGCCAACCACTAAGCCAACGTGCCGCCCATATATATATAAATATATCAATTGTCAATTGAGTTCTCCAAATTGCCCCATATAGAGTGTGTCTGTGTGAGTGAGTGTGTGTGCCCAGTGATAGATTGGCGTCCTGTCCTGGGTGTATCTGCCCAGCGCCCGAAACGTTCTCCCCTGGATGGGCATGGGGAACCCCCCCGCGACCCTAATGGAGGATAAAGGGGAAGATAATGGATGATATATATACTTGTGTGTGTGTGTGTGTGTGGGAGAGAGAGAGAGAGAGAGAGAGCACTTGTGTAATATTGATTCATTAAATTTAAAGTGAGACAAATCTCAGCACATTAATCCGGCCTGCTGCTCGGCGGATCACCAGAAGGTTCTGATATGAAGAACATGACGGAACCTGAAGAGCGGGGCTTTCGTTCAGAATGAATCTGTTCTTTCAGAAAAAAAAGGCAGTTCTTTAGAAGTCTAATGAAGGAGCTGCGGCTAGAACCCGGAGCTGCCGCTTTAACCGTCGGCGGCGGATTCCGAGCCAATAGACTCATTACGGCGTCAGGCTGTCTCTCTGACGGGGGACATGTTTATCTGCGAGGTGTCTCAGTGGCCGTAAAGCCTCCCTTTGAGGGACGGGATAGGATGTTTGAAATGGAACCACACTGCACAGGTGTAGCGCTCAGACCCGGCGCTACGTCATCGCAGGGGTCACTGAGCACCATACCGCAGACGCCCAAGTGACCCCTACAACCCAAAACATACCCCAGGTGGCGCAACTCTTACTTCCACACAGGCGCTAGATGTTTATGAGAAGTAATTATTCATCCATCCATTATCTTTTGCTTTATCCTCTATTAGGGTCGCGGGGGAAGGGGGGGGGGTTCCCCATGCCCATCCAGGGGAGAACGTTTCGGGCGCTGGGCAGATACATCCAGGACAGGACGCCAATCTATCGCTGGACACACACTCACTCACACAGACACACAATCTATATGGGGCAATTTGGAGAACTCAATCGACCTTGATCCATGTTTTTGGACTGTGGGAGGAAACCGGAGAACCCGGAGGAAACCCATGCGGACATGGGAAGAACATGAAAGTTCCACCCAGGTTGGGGTTCGAACCGGGAATCCCTAGTGCTGAGAGGAGAACATGCCAACCACTAAGCAAGCGTGCCGCCAAAGTAATTAATAAATAAATAAATTAATTAATTAATCAAAATGGCTGAATAAGTGGAGATCTGGTCCTGATGCTGATGTCGTCATGATGCGCTGTGAGGCCAGCCAGGGTCCTCGTCTTCCGCCTTCGGTCGGTAGGGGGTTACCGTCTTACTGCACACCATCCTAAAGCATTTCCACGATCCAAAATCAGGGATTCAAGGTGAAATGGCTGCTCTAAATTGCCCCTATATAGTGTGTGTGTGTGTCGGTGGCAGGGTGGTGTGGTGGTTAGCACGTTCACGTATTAATGCTGGGGATCCAGGTTTGAATCCTAATCTGGGTGGAGTTTCCATGTTCTCCCCGTATCTGTGTGGGTTTCCTTCAGGTTCTGTGGCACCCACAGTCCAAAAACCTTTAAGGTGAATTGGCTGTTCTAAATTGCCCCTATATAGTGTGTCTGTTGGCGGTTTGGTGGGTTAATGGTCCACCTCTTAATGCTGGGGATCCAGGTTTGAATCCCGATCTGGGTGGAGTTTCCATGTTCTCCCCGTGTCCATGTGGGTTTCCTGCGGGTTCTCCGGTTTCCTCCCACAGTCCCAAAACATGGATTTAAGGTGAATTGGCTGTTCTAAATTGCCCCTATATAGTGTGTTTGTTGGCGGCTTGGTGGGTTGATGGACACTCCACCCAGATTGGGATTCAAACCTGGATGCCCAGCATTAAGAGGTGGACCATGTTCTCCCCGTGTCCACGTGTGCTTCCTCCGGGTTCTCCGGTTTCCTCCCACAGTCCAAAAAAACATGGATTTAAGGTGAACTGGCTGTTCTAAATTGCCCCTATATAGTGTGTTTGTTGGTGGCAGGGTGGTGTAGTGGTTAGCACGTCCACCCTTAATGCTGCGGATCCCAATCTGGTGGAGTTTCCATGTTCTCCCCGTGTCCGTGTGGGTTTCCTACGGGTTCTCCGGTTTCCTCCCACAGTCCCAAAACATGGATTTAAGGTGAATTGGCTGTTCTAAATTGCCCCTATATAGTGTGTCTGTTGGCGGCTTGGTGGGTTAATGGTCCACCTCTTAATGCTGGGCATCCAGGTTCGAATCCCGATCTGGGTGGAGTTTTCATGTCCTCCCCATGTCCACGTGTGCTTCCTCCGGGTTCTCCGGTTTTCTCCCACAGTCCAAAAAACATGGATTTAAGGTGAATTGGCTGTTCTAAATTGCCCCTATATAGTGTGTCTGTTGGCGGCTTGGTGGGTTAATGGTCCACCTCTTAATGCTGGGCATCCAGGTTCGAATCCCCATCTGGGTGGAGTTTTCATGTCCTCCCCATGTCCACGTGGATTCTCTCCGGGTTCTCCGGTTTCCTCCCACAGTCCAAAAAAACATGGATTTAAGGTGAATTGGCTGTTCTAAATTGCCCCTATATAGTGTGTCTGTTGGTGGCAGGGTGGTGTAGTGGTTAGCACGTCCACCCTTAATGCTGGGGATCCCAATCTGGGTGGAGTTTTCATGTCCTCCCCATGTCCACGTGTGCTTCCTCCGGGTTCTCCGGTTTCCTCCCACAGTCCAAAAACATGGATCAAGGTCAAATTGCCCCATATAGAGTAGTGTCTGTGTGAGTGAGTGTGTAACCAGTGATGGAGTGATGGTTTGCCCCCCTGTCCTGGGTGTATCTGCCCAGCGCCCGAAATATTTTCTCCCCTGGATGGGCATGGGGAAACCCCCCCCCCCCCCCCCCCGACCCAAGTGCAGGATAAAGCAGAAGATAGTTTGTGTTCTTTAATGATTAATAGAATGTAATGAAATTGATCCGGCGTTTTAAGCGGGCGCTCGTTGGTGATGCTTCTTCCCCGGTTTGGGACCAGCTCCCCGGCGCGCGGCGTCCCCGCGCCGCTCCATCCTCCACCCGCCGCTCCATCCTCCACCCGCCGCTCCATCCTCCACCCGCTGCAGGCGTTCTGACTCACCTGATTACCGAGTCGCCTGCAGCCCGCTTCCACTCGGCGCCTGCACTCACTTAAGGGCACTTGGTTTTCTGTCACTCAGCATTGTGCTGCGTTGGTGAGAGCGCTTCCTCAGGTTCTCTCGCACATCTGTTACCTGGTGGCGCTGCAAATGCGCCATGCGGATTTTAGGAACTATAAATTCTTCAGGCTGGGGGGGGGGGGGGGGGTTTGAGGAGTCGACTCAGTAATGATGTTTGTTATGTGGTGGATGTTATGTGGTCTGACCTCACAGCCAGGAGGTCCTGGGTTCGAATCCCAGTTAAGATAAACAACGATCCTCTCTGTGTAGTCTGATAACTTATTGTTCAGGGTGTAGGTTGTCATTGTGAAGGTTAGGAGGCGTTGTGGCAACCCACGACGGCTGCCACAACTATTATAATCCCTCAAAAAACGGTTGCCACAACTACTATCCCCTCATCACCAACGGATATCACAACTATATAATAATAATTATAATAATTATAATAATAATTATAATCCCTCATGAAAAACATTTGCTGAAACTTCCATAATTCCGTATTGCTGACGGTTGCCACAGCTACTATAATCCCTCATAAAAAATGGTTGCCACAACTACTATAATCCCCTCATCACCAACGGATATCACAATTTTCATAATTCCTCATAAAAACGGTTGCCACAACTACTATAATCCCCACATCACTAACGGATATCACAACTAGTATAATCCCTCATAAAAAAACATTTGCACAACTACTATAATCCCCTCTTCTTTGATGGTTACCACAACTATTATAATCCCTCATAAAAAACAGTTGCTGCAAATGCTATAATTCCTTTTTGACAATGGTTGCCACAACTACAATTATCCTTCAAAACCAATGGTTGCCACAACAACTATAATCTCCCATCCAAATTGCATCAACTTTTATGATTCCTCATTAACAACGTGTGCCATAACTATTATAATCCCCTTATAAAAAGCAGTTGCTGGAACTGCTATAATTCCTTATTGACGACGTTTTCCACAACTACTATAATCCTTCATAACCAACGGTTCCCACAACTACTATTACCACTCTAAAAAAAATGGTTTCACAAATAGTATAGTCCCCCCAACACCAATGGTTGCCACAACAACTATAATCCCTCATCATCAACGGTTGCTGCAACTAGTAGAAAGCCCAAGTACCGTTAACTCTCCTAATAATGTATTATTGTTATTTTCTGTACTGTTTACTGTGCAGGGTTCGGACTTTTCCGGACACAGAGCTGCCTTTGACGAACGTTTGTAATCAGGACGGGGTGTTCACAAACTTAAGGCCCTGCAGAGCACTAAAATTTCACAATAGCGTGCGAAAGATGTAACAGCGACGGGAACTTTAAAGTAACAACGCCATATATGTTTCTTAAAACATTTTTTTTGGGGCTCGGGATGATACGCTGGAGATTTGTTTTCCAATGTAGATAAATAAAGAAATAAATCCACAGCGATCAGAGTCGCACATAAAAGCGTTTCGAGTCTTGTGCAAGAGGAAAAAAAAAAAAAAAAAAAAAAAAAAAAAAAAAAACAAGTGGAAAATAGGACACATGGTTGTGCAGTCTTTGTGCCTTGTCAAGACAAGAAAAAAAAAAGGGAAGCAGCCAGGAAAGAGGAAAAGCGAGTATTCTCCTGATGATTTAGAGTAAAAATCCTTATAATGGTAAAAGGCTGCAATACATCACTTAAATGTAGGTACGCCGAGCGGTTACCGAACCCTGATTTGCTTTGCACCGCGATGTTCCAGCACAAAGCCGGGGCCTTGGGGAGCCGCATTTTCCGCTCAGTCTCATTTGACAAACGCTGAGAGCCGAGGTCCGTCCCGGCCACCGCCGGACCCCGCGATCGGAAGTCGACGTCGGGCAGGTGGGGGCGGTAACGGCGCGCGCTCTCGCCCAACCCCGGCGTAGATACCTCGGCTAGGCTTCGCATGTGTTCGGGTTCCTCTGTGAATTCCAGTCCACCTCGGGGCGGGGCGGGGCGGGTCGGATCGGGGAGACGTTGGACCGAGGCACCCTGGGAACGCCGAGGGACTCCCGAACAGCGTTTAGCACTTTGCTGACCTTGAGGCCACCTCGTTTTCCTTTTTTTTTTGTTGTTTTTTTTTTTCTTTTTTCCTCGATGGGGCCGGGGATATTTTCCCGTCGTTTTCCGAGCCGGCCCTCGGCCCTCGGCCCTCCCGGAGGAGCGGCGCAGTTAATTGAGCGGCACCTCTAAGATTTGGGTCTCGTTTAAAGACAGCGATAGTTAAAAGCTCCGATCGACCTCGGGAAAGACGAGGTAGAGTGCTTCGAGGGGTGGGGGAACGGGGGTGCCGGGGGGGTCGCAATCAAAACGGGATATTCGGCAAAAGTCCAAATATCCGGAATATCGTGGAGGAATTATCGCGGCTAAATTCTAAAGCGCATTCAACGTTGTTGTTGTTGTTGTTCGCAAACTCGTATCGAAGCAATAACGCGGGTATTACGCGTCTCGTAAAGAGATTCCGGCGAGTTTCGGAAAAAGAGTACATGTGCACTGTGAGAACGCGGCGCTCCTAACGAGCGGGGTGCAGATTTGCTTGGGGAGGGCAGATGGCGAGGACACGCCGTCAGCAGGATTGCGGTTCGGGGACCGCGGCGCATTAAATATGAACGGCGGCGAGGCTTTATCGTTTAGACGGCGCCAGGTAAGATGTGATGAAATTAGAAGTAAGTCTGATAAAGGTCGACGGCGGGCGGGCGGGCGGGCGGCGGCGCCGGCGACTGGATGTTATCGCGCCGCGCCCGGATTAGTATTAAATATGGTTTGGCGCCGGCGGGAGGCCGTTGGGGGGATTTCTCCAGCGCCGGGGTCTCCGAGCACTTCCAGCAGTAGGAGTAAATTAGTGTGCACCTGTTCCGCTGTTCCGATAATTCCCCTCTGGGGGGCGGCGTTAAAGGTAAAAATAAAAATAATAATAATGGAATAAAGGAGGGGGGGAGCGGGCGTGTCCTGCGGGTACCGGGGGGGGGGGGTCGTCGTGACGACGCAGAGTGTCGCGGTTTGTCGTCGCTGCGGCTGTCGGTTCGACTGAGAGCGACAGTTACACCCTGATCAGTGGAGATCTGGTCCTGAATCCTTGAGCAATGGGGGGAATTTTGCATGTTCTCCCCACTCCCAAAGTCCATAAACATGCTGGTAGGTGAATTAAAGACATTAAACTGCAGCTCTGTCTGCCCTGTGATGGGGCGGCATCCACTCTGGAGTGTTTCCTTCTCCCTTGGTATTCACCCTATGAGCGCTGGGTGGGTTTTGCATGTTCTCCTCTCTCCCAAAGTCCATAAACATGCTGGTAGGTGAATTAAAAAATATTATTCTGCAGCTCTGTCTGCCTTGTGAGGGAGTGGCATCCACTCTGGAGTGGTTTCTTGACCCCTGGTATTCGCCGTATGAGCGCTGGGTGGGTTTTGCATGTTCTCCTCTCTCCCAAAGTTCATAAACATGCTGGTAGGTGAATTAAAGACATTTAACTGCAGCTCTGTCTGCCCTGTGATGGAGCGGCATCCATTTTGGAGTGGTTTCTTGACCCCTGGTATTTGCCTTAGGAGTGCTGGGAGGGTTTTGTATGTTCTCCCCACTCCCAAAGTCCATAAACATGCTGGTAGGTGAATTAAAGATACTGAACTGCATTACGGTCTGCCCTGTGATGGAGTGGCATCCACTCTGGAGTGATTTCTTGACCCCTGGTATTCGCCGTATGACCGCTGGGTGGGTTTTGCATGTTCTCCCCTATCCCTATGTCCATAAACATGCTGGTAGGTGAATTAAAAAATATTATTCTGCAGCTCTGTCTGCCTTGTGAGGGAGTGGCATCCACTCTGGAGTGGTTTCTTGACCCCTGGTATTCGCCGTATGAGCGCTGGGTGGGTTTTGTATGTTCTCCCCTCTCCCTAAAGTCCATAAACATGCTAGTAGGTAAATTAAAATATTATTCTGCAGCTCTGTCTGCCTTGTGATGGAGTGGCATCCACTCTGGAGTGGTTTCTTGATCCCCTGGTATTCGCCCGTATGAGTGCTGGGTGGGTTTTGTATGTTCTCCCCTCTCCTAAAGTCCAGAAACATGCTGGTAGGTAAATTAAAAGGGTTAAAGGGTTTCCTTGGTCCCTGGCTTTTGCTCTATAGGCACTGGGTGGGTTTTGCATGTTCTCCTCTCTCCCAAAGTCCAGAAACATGCTATTAGATGAATCAAAATGACTAAATTGCATTTCTGTCTGCCCTGTGATAGAGCAGCATCCACTCTGGAGTGGTTTCTTGACCCCTGGTATTCGCCGTATGAGCGCTGGGTGCATTTTGTATGTTCTCCCCAATCCCAAAGTCCATAAACATGCTGGTAGGTAAATTAAAGACATTAAACTACAGCTCTGTCTGCCTTGTGATGGAATGGCATCCTTGTTAAAGGGTTTCCTTGGTCCCTGGCTTTTGCTCTATAGGCACTGGGTGGGTTTTGCATGTTCTCCCCTCTCCCAAAGTCCAGAAACATGCTAGTAGGTGAATTATAGATACTGAACTGCATTACTGTCTGCCCTGTGATGGAGTGGCATCCACTCTGGAGTGTTTCCTTGTCCCCTGGTATTCACCCTGTGAGTGCTGAGTGGATTTTGCATGTTCTCCCCTCTCCCATAGTCTAGAAACAAACTATTAAGTCAATTAAAGATAGTAAACTGCATCTTTCTCTGCTTTGTGATGGAACGGCGTCCACTCTGTAGCGTTTCCTCATCCCCTGGCTTTGGCCCTATGAGCACTGGGTGGATTTTGCATGTTCTCCCCTCTCTGATAGTCCGGGAAACATGCTAGTGGTTGACCTCATTGGCCGGCAAGAAACCCATATCATTAGCTTGAGGTCCACTAATCAACTCCTATATCTATTATTTGCTGCCTCGTCCTCCCCGCGTCCCCTGTCTGCAGCGTCTCAGCGTCGTGTCAATCACCCGATTAGGACTAATTACATGAAAGGGCACTTGATGGGAATCTGAACTCTGATGTGGGTTAAAGATGTGCTGCGTTAAAGGCCTTCAGCCGGCGCAACACTCTGTGTTATCAGCAGATAGCGAATATACACTTGCATGAATAAATCTCCCCCGCCTCCGGGGAATGGTACCGTGCACAGCCACTTATCAGGTGAAGCTTTTCACACACACACACACACACACACACACTCTCACGCGCGCGCGCACACACACACACACACACACACAGCTCGGGTAAAGTGAGGTTTGATCTGGAGAATTGGCTGCAGTCTTGAAAGAGAACAAGAGGTCAAGTGACTGATGTCTTGACTTCAGATGAGGCCGGCGGCCTGACCCGCTCAGAGCACTGTCATCTCCAGACTCACTTTCATACGTGGCTCTTCACACACACACACACACACACACACACACACACACACACACGCACACACACACACACACACACGCACGCACACCAAACAAATTAAAGACATTAAACTGCAGCTCTGTCTGCTTTGTGATGGAGTGGCATCCACTCTGTAGTGTTTCCTTGGTCCCCTGGCATTTGCTCTACGAGCACGGGGTGGGTTTTGCATGTTCTCCCCTCTCTGATTGCCCGGGAAACATGCTAGTCGTTGACCTTCACACATGGCTCTTCACACACACACACACACACACACACACACACACACACACACACGCACACACACACACGCACACACACCAAACAAATTAAAGACATTTAACTGCAGCTCTGTCTGCTTTGTGATGGAGTGGCATCCACTCTGTAGTGTTTCCTTGGTCCCCTGGCATTTGCTCTACGAGCACGGGGTGGGTTTTGCATGTTCTCCCCTCTCCCTTTGTCCATAAACACGCTGGTAGGTAAATTAAAGACATTAAACTGCACCTCTGTCTGCTTTGTGATGGAGTGGCATCCACTCTGTAGTGTTTCCTTCGTCCCCTTGCATTTGCTCTACGAGCACGGGGTGGGTTTTGCATGTTCTCCCCTCTCCCACAGTGTAGCAACAAAAAAATGAAGTCAATTAGAGATAGTAAACTGCATCTTTCTCTGCTTTATGATGGAACGGCATCCACTCTGTAGCCTTTCCTCATCCCCTGGCTTTCGCCCTATGAGCACTGGGTGGGTTTTGTATGTTCTCCCCTCTCTGATTGTCCGGGAAACATGCTAGTCGTTGACCTTCACACGTGGCTCTTCACACACACACACGCACACACACACACACACACACACGCACATCCACCCCACTTTAAAAGCAGTGATGTCAGGATTAGAGCTGTAATTATTTCTAATCTCCAGCACTTCTGCGGGAGGATAATCTGGCATTAGGAGGCAACATTTAAGAGCGCCTCGCCCCCTTTCAGATCACTTCGCTTTAACACGGGCATTAATCCTGGCTGCTGGGGGCCGCCGGGTGGCGTGCAAACGGGCCCCGCGGTCTACCCCCCGATGGCGGCGATGCTGCCGCTAACACTCTCTATTTCAGTCACATCATTGATTATCAATATTTCATTACACCGTACACACAGAGCTGACCTCCTGCAGGCCTCGTGTCAGGGTCAACATACACAATGAGCGGCGGCGCCACGCACCGCCCATCGGCCTCCGCTTCCCCAAGATTGATTGATTAATGCAATTTACTCCACTCTGCTCGGACCCAAGCAATAAACCAGTTGTGATAATGACGGGCCGTGATCTTTTTTATTTTTTTATTTTTTTTTACCAACCCACTGAAGATAAACGACTGAAGACTGCAGGGATTTTTATTATAGTTCTTATATAGGCTTCAGGAAACTAAATTATATTTACAAATTGTTTATGAATCCAGGTATTTCTTTATTTTCTTTGGTTATGGCTAAAGATTTAAACAAAACAAACGCATATAAGCATGAAACCTACATGGTTTTGTTTACAGCCCATGTTTATAGTCTTTACGTGTTATTTACGTGTTATTTACGTGTTATTTCTAGATTGCCCCTATATAGTGTGTGTATGTGTGAGTGGGTGTCTGTGCCCTGGCTCTGAGAAGAGAGTGGAAGATGATGAACAGGAGCACTGGTACCATCAGAACCACCAGACCACCAGAACCAATGGAACCACCAAGACCACTAGAACAATAAGGACCAACGGAACCACCAAGACAACCATCTGGACCATCAGAACCACCAGACCAACAGGAACACCAAGACCACCAGAACCACAAGACCAGCAAGACCGTTAGGACAACAAGAACCACTAAGACCATTAAAACCACCAGAACCACCAGGACACCCAAAACCACAAGGCACGGACCAACCACCAGACCATCAGAACCACTAGGACAACCTGAACAAGAATCATCAAGACCACCAGGACCACCAGGACAACAAGAACCACTAAGACCACCAGAACCACCTGGACCACTAGACCATAAATACCAGAAAATATATGACCACCAGAACCACCAGCACACCCAAAACCACAAGGACCACCAGAAGACCATCAGAACCACTAGGACAACCTGAAAAAGAACCATCAGGACCACCAGACCATTAGGACCACCAGAAAATCCATGACCACCAGAACGACCTGGACCACCAGACCATTAGGACCACCAGAAAATCCATGACCACCAGAACCACCAGACCATTAGGACCACCAGAAAATCCATGACCACCAGAACCACCAGACCATTAGGACCACCAGAACCACCAGACCATTAGGACCACCAGAAAATCCATGACCACCAGAACCACTAAGACCACCAGAACCACCTGGACCACCAGACCATTAGGACCACCAGAAAATCCATGACCACCAGAACCACTAAGACCACCAGAACCACCTGGACCACCAGACCATTAGGACCACCAGAAAATCCATGACCACCAGAACCACCTGGACCACCAGACCATTAGGACCACCAGAAAATCCATGACCACCAGAACCACCTGGACCACCAGACCATTAGGACCACCAGAAAATCCATGACCACCAGAACCACCAGGCCCAACAAGCCTCATACGAAATAAGAAAGTCATGTTTTGTTTTGCAGGCATTTGTAAGTGTGTGTGTGTGTGTGTGTGTGTGTGTGTGTGTGTGTGTGTGTGTATGCACACTGTAAGTGTGTCTCCTCTACGAGCTCTTCCCTTCCCTCTCATCACTCCGATTAGTCTGACGCTCGTTATTCTCTCTCCCCTCAGCAGGCCGGGCCTCTGCTTCTGAGGAGACCGCCGACGTCACGCTGTCCCCCGCCGACCATCAGAGGCGCGGCTCGCGGGGGAGGCCCCACCTCCGACCCGATCTCCGCCCCTGAACCCCTCCCCAGAACTTTTCTCTCGCCCCACGCGCCCAGGATTCCCCACATGCCCTCTTTTGATTAGTCGGCCGAGTCCCGGCTTGATCAAAAGCGCCCGTGCGGGGCATCCAGGTATTCGGAGAGGAGAAGTTTACCGAGGCCATGACATGGGACGCGGCAGAACTCCCGAGATTGGACGGGCACGCCAAGCGGGTGGCGAGGTGCTTTGTGGGTAATGGGGAGAAGGGAGGGCCTTTTTTTTTATATCAGCTGGGCTTCAAGGTAAGACGTACCACTGACTACGAGCTTTAATTAGAGACCGGCATAATAATCTCTCATCTGACGACTGTTAAAAATACCCCATCGAGAAAAACTGTGTGTGTGTGTGTGTGTGTGTGTAACATCAGAGTGGGTGTGAGTGTGTGTGTGTGTGTGTCCGCATTGCCCAACCTCAAGCGGGAGGTGGTAGCCATCAGGGGGCCCTGTAACTACCTTCAGCCCAAATAAACCGGACGAGCAGAAAGTCCTGATGAGGGAGGACATGCTAGGATTTAGGAAGTCATTATCACATCGTTTCATCTGCCGGCCAGCTGGGTGCGTGCACTTTTTTCGGCCTCGTCTGATCCCTCCATGTCACAGCAGCGTTTCACATGTTTTATTCGGGGAATAATAAAGTAACACGGCGAGTGTGTCACGACCGTGAGAGCAAGAGAAAGGGGCTGCCCAAGCTCGGATGAATGCTAATAAACACTTCCTTCACCCAGGTGATGAACAGAAAACGGACGCGCGAGGTCGGCCAACACGCGCCGCATGCCTCAGATAATGAAGGATTAAAGTATTTCGCCTTTTAGTTGTTTATTTAAAACAGTGGGGGATTTCAGAAGTTAGCATTTGTAATGAATAACAATTTTTTTTCACCCCTGTTTGCAGATAAACATGAATATTTATAATAAATAACACTGCTTATTATTGTAATAAACTTCATTATTATTATTATTATTCATCCATCTATCCATTATCTTTCGCTTTATCCTCTAGTGGGGTCGCGCGGGGGGGGGGGGGGGGGGTGTTCCCCATGCCCATCCAGGGGAGAATGTTTCAGGTGCTGAGCAGATACACCCAGGACAGGGTGCCGATCCATTACTGGACACACACTCACTCACACACACACACTATATGGGGCAACTTGGAGAATTCAATTGACCTTGATCCATGTGTTTTGGACTGTGGGAGGAAACCGGAGGAAACCCACGCAGACACGGGGAGAACATGGAAACTCCTCCCAGATTCGAACCGGGAATCCCTAGCGCTGAGAGGAGAACAACTAAGCCTCATAAATTTATTATTCATTCATTCATTATCTCCCGCTTTATCCTCTATTAGGGTCGCGGTGGGGTTCCCCATGCCCATCCAGGGGAGAACGTTTCGGGCGCTGGGCAGATACACCCAGGACAGGGCGCCAATCCATTACTGGACACACACTCACTCACACACTCAAACACACTCTATATGGGGCAACTTGGAGAATTCAAATGACCTTGATCCATGTTTTTGGACTGTGGGAGGAAACCGGAGAACCCGGAGGAAACCCACGCGGACACGGGGAGAACATGAAAACTCCACCCAGATGGGGATTCGAACTGGGAATCCCTAGCGCTGAGAGGAGAACATGCCAAACCACTAAGCCACCGTGCCGCCTATTATTATTATTATTATTATTATCTATCCATCCATTATCTTCCGCTTTATCCTCTAGTGGGGGGGGGGTTCCCCATGCCCATCCAGGGGAGAACGTTTCAGGCGCTGGGCAGATACACCCAGGACAGGGCGCCAATCTAACACTGGGCACACACTCACTCACACAGACACACTGTATATGGGGCAATTTGGAGAATTCAATTGACTTGATCCATGTGTTTTGGACTGTGGGAGGAAACCGGAGAACCCAGAGGAAACCCACGCGGACATGGGGAGAACATGGAAACTCCACCCAGATTGGGATTCAAACCGGGAATCCCTAGTGCTGAGAGGCGAACATGCCAACCTCTATTATTATTATTATTATTATTATTATTATTATTATGTATCTAATTATAATCATGCACTATCTGTTTGCTATCAGCGCCTTACTCAGTGGGTGTTGACTTTTATTTTGAAATCGTCTACTCGACGCGAGGTAAACAGACTGCAGTCTTCAGGTTGGAACTTTAAAAATTAATTTTAAAAAAATTTTAAAGACTTTTTTTTTTTTTTTGCACGAAGAGCAAGACAACGCAACACCGGCATCTGCAGAAGGTAGGAGGTGATATCCACCGTAAAGAGCTAATTTATTTTATTTATTCGTTTATTAAACAATATTATGATTTTAATTGGCGTCGGATTCGATCGTCTGGGCTTAAAATTACGCGACTTACTTTGTATGTTGGTTTTCTAAGTTTTAAAAAGCAGTTTCTCTAAGGCAGGACGGTTTATTGTCGTTGTTAAAATTGTTTTAAACAAACAAATCATGAACCAGTTTGAAAGTGATGGAACTTTTATTATTTAATTTTAATGCTTACTATATTTTGTGTGACGTATATTCAAACTGATGATGCCAAACATTGAAATGCACTTTGTTTTCACTCATTTCGTCTTAAATCAGCTCCACTCACTGTACAGATGGACTTTGTAGTTCTACATTGACAAATTGTAGTCCATCTGTTGCTCAAACTCAATCATTTATTAATGGGGTTCCCCATGCCCATCCAGGGGAGAACATTTCGGGCGCTGGGCAGATACACCAGGACAGGGGGGCAATCTATCACTGGGCACACACTCACTCACACAGACACACTCTATATGGGGCAATTTTGGAGAATTCAATATACCTTGAAGAGAACCCGGAGGAGACCCACGCGGACACGGGGAGGACATGGAAACTCCACCCAGATTGGGATTCGAACCGGGAATCCCTAATGCTGAGAGGAGAACATGCCAAACCACTAAGCCACCGTGCCGCCCTTCTAATCATTACCCATTCATTCATTATCTTCCGCATTATCCTCTATTAGGGGGGGAGGGGGTTCCACATGCCCATGCAGGAGAGAACGTTTCGGGGCGCTGGACAAATACACCCAGAACAGGACGCCAATCCGTCACTGGACACACACTCACTCACACAGACACACTCTATATGGGGCAATTTGGACACTTCAATTGACCTTGATCCATGTTTTTGGACTGTGGGAGGAAACCGGAGAACCCGGAGAAAACCCACATGGACACGGGGAGAACATGGAAACTCCACCCAGATTGGGATTCGAACCTGAATCCCTAGCGCTGAGAGGAGAACATGCTAAACCACTAAGCCACCGTGCCGCCCTTCTAATCATTATCCATTCATTATCTTCTGCTTTATCCTCTATTGGGGGGGGTGGGGGGGGGGGGGTTCCACATGCCCATCCAGGGGAGAACGTTTCGGGCGCTGGGCAGATACACCCAGGACAGGGCGCCAATCTATCACTAGGCTCACACTCACACCCTATATGGGGCAATTTGGAGAACTCAATTGACTTGATCCATGTTTTTGGACTGTGTGGAGGAAACCGGAGAACCCGGAGAAAACCCACGCGGACACGGGGAGAACATGGAAACTCCACCCAGATGGGGATTCGAACCGGGAATCCCTAGCGTTGAGAGGAGAACATGCTAAACCACTAAGCCAACCGTGCCGCCCTTCTAATCATTATCCATCCATTATCTTCTGCTTTATCCTCTATTAGGGTCGTTGGTTGGGGGGGGGTTCTACATGCTCATCCAGGGGAGAACGTTTCGGGCGTTGGCTAGATACACCCAGGACAGGGGGGCAATCTATCACTAGGCACACACTCACACCCTATATGGGGCAATTTGGAGAACTCAATTGACTTGATCCATGTTTTTGGACTGTGGGAGGAAACCGGAGAACCCGGAGAAAACCCACGCGGACACGGGGAGAACATGGAAACTCCACCCAGATGGGGATTTGAACCTGAATCCCTAGCGCTGAGAGGAGAACATGCTAAACCACTAAGCCAGCGTGCCGTCCCTCTAATCATTATAATTAGTGTAATTAGTTTAATGGGTTTAAATTCCACAAACTGACGGAGGACAAAACCTGGACGGTTGGATCGGAGTTCAACGTTCTTTCGGTTCCCCCACTGGATCCACTCGATTGCCGTGGAGGGTTCTCCAGCTGTTGTCGGATTCCGCCCCCCCCGTCCCCCCGCCGGTGAGAGCTCAGGTCAGGAGGATGAAGAGGATCATCCAGGAGGACGATCCTCGGAGACGGACACGGCTTTAGACGCCGTTGTCCTCGAGAACGTGCGAGCGCTTTTCCCACGGCAGCTGTAATGAGTCGCAGCAGAAGCTTAAGCTCCCTGTTGGGGGCGCCGGCAGGTGACGAGGGCAGGGGGGCCGGGCGCCGGGCGGCCCCCGCCGGCCCCCGCCGGCCCCCGCGCCGCACACCTCTGAGGAACGGTTCCGTCCTCGCAGCCGGCGGGATTACACCACACAACCCGGAGTGCGGCACCTGAGGAACACGCTTCATTAAGACTCGCAGCGCTGCGGGAGGAGCGGGCACGAATCGGAACATCGATTCGGGGTTTGGGGAACAGAAAGGGCGCCGGGGAGGTTCGGGGTGGAATGTTTAAGTAACGCTCCCCAAACTGTTCAGATTTTATAAACCTTCAGATTAAAAACAAAATGAGGTTCTCTCTGATTCACATTCCCCCCCCACTCTCTCTCTCTCTCTCTCTTTTTTACTCTCTCTCTCTCTCTGTCTCTCTCTCTCTCTCTCACTCTCTCTCTTTCTTTTTCTCTCTCTCTCTTTTACACTCTCTCTCTCTCTTTCTCGCTCTCTTTTACACTCTCTCTCTCTCTTTCTCGCTCTCTTTTATACTCTCTCTCTCTCTCTTTCTCTCTAGCTCTTTCTTTTTCTTCCTCTCTCTTTTACACTCTCTCTCTCTTTCTCGCTCTCTTTTTTTTCTCTCTCTCTCTCTCTAGCTCTTTCTTTTTCTTCCTCTCTCTTTTACACTCTCTCTCTCGCTTTCTTTTTCTCTCTCTCTCTTTTACACTTTCTCTCTCTCTCTTTTTCTCTCTCTCTCTTTTATACTCTCTCTTTCTCTCTAGTTCTTTCTTTTTCTTGCTCTCTCTTTTACACTTTCTCTCTCTCTTTTTTTTTCTCGCTTTCTCTTTTACACTCTCTCTCGCTTTTTCTCGCTCTCTTTTACACTCTCTCTCTCTCTCTCGCTCTTTCTTTTTCTCGCTCTCTCTTTCACACTCTCTCTCGCTCTTTCTTGCTCTCTCTTTTACACTCTCTCTCTCTCTTTCTTTTTCTCTCTCTTTTACACTCTCTCTCTCTCTTTCTTTTTCTCTCTCTTTTACACTCTCTCTCTCTCTTTCTTTTTCTCTCTCTTTTACACTCTCTCTCTCTCTTTCTTTTTCTCTCTCTTTTACACTCTCTCTCTCTCTCTCGCTCTTTCTTTTTCTCGCTTTCTCTTTCACACTCTCTCTCGCTCTTTCTTGCTCTCTCTTTTACACTCTCTCTCTCTCTCTTTCTTTTTCTCTCTCTTTTACTCTCTCTCTCTCGTTCTTTCTTTTTCTCGCTCTCTATTTTACACTCTCTCTCTCTCCCGCTCTTTTTCACTCTCTCTCTCACTCTTTTTTTTTCTCGCTCTCTCTTTTACACTCTCTCTTTTTTTTTCTCACTCTCTCTTTTACACTCTCTCTCTCGCTCTTTCTTTTTCTCGCTCTCTATTTTACACTCTCTCTCTCTCGCTCTTTCTTTTTTCACTCTCTCTCTCTCTCTCTTTCTTTTTCTTGCTCTCTCTTTTACTCTCTCCTACTTTTTTTGCATTCTCTTACTCTCTCGCTCTTTCTTGTTCTCGCTTTCTTTCCGTTTTTTTTTTTTGTTCTCTCTCTCTCTTACTCTCTCTCTCTTACTCTCTCTCTCTTTTACTCTCTCTCTCTCTTTTACTCTCTCTCTCTTTTTTCTACTTTTTCTCTGTTCTCTCTCTCCCATTGCGTTTCTTTTCTCTCTCTCTCTCTCTCTCTCTCTCTCTCTCTCTCTTGGTGTCTGTTCCTTTCTCTCTTGCGTTCTCTCTCAGGTTTTCTCTCTCACACGTTTCCCTTTGCGTCTCTGTCCTCTTTACTATGTCGGACTTTCTTTCGTACTCTCTCACTCGTTGTTTTCTCTTTCGCACATTTTCTTCACTCTCTATCTCTCTGTTAAACTCTCTCTTTTGTTTTTCTCCTCCCTTCTCTCTCTCTCTCTCTCTCTCTCTCTCTCTCTCGCGCCGTCTGACGTCGGTCCTTTTGTTCTTCCCAGCGTGAGGACACTTGAATAAATGTGTGGAGGGTCAGTGTTCTCCGTGTTCCGTGTTCCGTGCTCCACTTCTTTAGGTTCTTATATAAAAGCCCTTCAGATCACCTTACATAACACATCATTATTTATATATGCAAATGCTCCGCTCGTGAACTCCTGAAGAGATAAGAGAAGAGAGGTGAGGAGGAGTTACACTCTTTAAAAAAAATAATAAAAACATTTTTATACCTTTCCACACACACACACACACACACACACACACACATTGTGTAATACTTATTATTTGAATATATATATATATTTCTAACGTGATGTAAACACTGTGTCTGCACCTGAATCTCACGGTTTGACTTTAATCCAGCGTTTTTTAATAACACACTTCCTCCAGAGACCCACAACATCTCAGCGAGTGTTGGTTTTCATAATGAAATGCACAACAATAACGAATTACAACTAATGAAATAACGAACTTTCAAAGAGATCGCTGTTTAATCCATTTACAAAAAAAAAAAAAAAAAAAAAAAAGCATCATCACCGTTCCTCTCACTCTTTTGTCGGCTTATTGTTTGTGTTCTAAAGTACATACTGTGTACTCTGTTCTAATGGTCAGAACCCCAATAGTACCACCACAGAGCAGGGGTTATTGGGTGGGGGCATTATTCCTATCCCAGCAGTGTGACTGAGGTGGAGAAATGAAACTCCAGCAGCACTGCTGCACTAAACCCCCCCCCCCCCCTCACCACATCAGTATCACTGCAGAACCGACAATCAACAATCCACCACCCAAATGATACCTGTTCTGTGATGCTCCTGATCAACAAAGAACAGAGAACCAACAGAACACAGATGGACTACAGTCTGTAATTATAGAACTACAAAGTCCATCTATATGATAAGTGGAGGACATGGAGGATGGAGCCAAAAAGGGGGCGTGACCAAATTTTAGACTGGATGATGTCACTATTTTTGCCATCTTTCTTTTATTTATTAGTGTAACAGTTAATATCAGCTGACATATGATGCTGCTGAGATTATCAGTTTAATTACAGTTCGTACGCGTGGAATTTATTTAATTTATTAATTTTGTTACCAATTCTAAAATGTATATTGCGTGTGTGCGTGTAGTCGCAAGTTCGTGACCCCTCTACGTGTCATTCCAGATTGGAACGTAATCTCGCAGCCTGCATCAGTGAATAATTACTTGACAATTATAATCTAATCTCTTAATCCAATAAAAAGATCAAACCGTGACCCAGACATGTATAAATCACTGACCTTAATAAGAAAATGTTCTTTTAACCTGAGAATCACTTAACGGGGTCTTCGTGTATAACAAGATAAATGTTATAAATCATAATACATTATAAAACATTTCTAAAACATCTTTTGGTCTCATTTTTGAGTTTATTTTAAGATCTTCCTTTATTTGGTCATATACTCAGTTTCACTCAAACAGAACAGGCTTTCAAACCTTCTTTACATATTTTATTAATTTAAATTGATATCATTGTATAAATTATTATAATTTTGCTTAATAGCCTCATTATGGCTAAATAATTTTTATTCTTTGTTTTGTCTTCTCCACATGTCTAAATCTTTGATCTTGTCAACTGCAACATTTAAAGTGTCTATATATATATATATATATATATATATATACACACACACACATACATCATATAAAATAAATATAAAAATAAATCAAAATACTTTATTTACAGTATGTACAGTGTTTAAAAATATAAATGTGTTTATTTTGTATACTTATATTTCTTTATATTTTCACCTATATTTATATATTCATTCATTCATTATCTCCCGCTTTATCCTCTATTCGGGTCGCGGTGGGGTTCCCCATGCCCATCCAGGGGAGAACGTCTCGGGCGCTGGGCAGATACACCCAGGACAGGGCGCCAATCCATCGCTGGGCACACACTCACACACACAGACACACTCTATATGGGGCAATTTTGAGAATTCAATTCACCTTGATCCATGTTTTTGGACTGTGGGAGGAAACCGGAGAACCCGGCGGAAACCCACGCGGACACAGGGAGAACATGGAAACTCCACCCAGATGGGGATTCGAACCGGGAATCCCTAGTGCTGAGAGGCGAACGTGCTAAACCACTAAGCCACCGTGCCGCCCTCTATATTTATATATAAAGCATATAAACAGCTATATCTCTATTTTTATATATATATATATATATATATATATATATATATATATATATATATATATATATATATATATATATATATATATATATATAAAACGCATACTATTTTCTATATTTACACATTTTAAACAGAAAAATCATTAAAGTCTTCTAATGTCGAGCTTTCTGATTGCACTTTTGCCTGATGTTAAAAAATTTAATGCAGAGTATCATAAAGTGTGAAATTTGATTGATGCAGATTTACTGTTAAACATCACATTTGCATCACATTTATTGTTGGGTGTCGAGGGCAAATTATTTCGTGTATAAGGTACAGTGGGAGCCAGAAGACTAAAAACGGCTTTATAGAGGATTGTTTATTTGTTTATGATTAATTCTTATTAGATTGAAATATAAATATATATATTTTTACAATTGCACTAATTAAAAACTATAACGCATCATTAACAGAGTGTGATGTCATATTAAAATGTTTTTGTTGACTCCTCTGTGTTTTGAGGCTGCATTAGAACCGCAGGTCCACAGTTCGTGGTAACCGTGCAGTGATGTCTTGTGATGTTGCTGAAAGTTCCATGTTCTTGTCCGTCGTTTCTAAAGTGCAGCATGATTCCGTGAGGGTCGTCGGCGCACCTTCATGTCGTGGTAGTGCTTCCCACCTCCCCGTCGTCCTCATGTTTTATATTGTTTATGAATCAAACGTATGATTTCTATTCGGTAACAGTGGCATCGTGCTGAGACCTTTCATCTGCGTCCCTCGCTGCCGTCTGCGGTTGCCGTTGCTCAGAAGTCCCATCGCACACTCCATCAGTCTGAGGTTTTACGACATCGGATTGATGGGTTTTACACAACAATAAATCCAGTAGCGCTTCCTTCCTTCTGTGTTCCCCAATTCACGCCAACTTTTTTCATATCTGCGCTGGTCAATAGGAGATATGAAAGACACCGATGCCGCCGGGGGACGGAGCCAGGCAGGGGATTGGGGGATTTATGGTTTTTGTCCGTGCACTCATTGTTTAAGTGAGTGTACTTGACCTTCTGTCCGTTTTGGAAGATCTGGAACATGTTATTGACTCCCATTTTCCCTTTCCAGCTCCGGCCCAATCCCGCTCTCACAATTACCCGCTCTCCCACGGCTTCCCATCAGATTCAGCTAAAGGTCAACATCTTTTCTGGCCTCCGCAGCCGAAGCCGAGCTGCTTCCTCACATTTCAATAGAGGAAATACTTGTGACTTTCAAAGTGGCTCCGACACGCCGACATGTCCAGATCGGGCGCTCCTGTCCTGTCCTGTCCTTTCAACGAGCAGAAATCTCAGCTATTCATGCAAAAACATATGGACCTCATTTTTTTTTTTTTTTTAACCCGCGCCAGATTTCTGCCTCCGACTCAGTCGGGTGGTGATGATGATGATGATGATGAGGATGATGATGATGATGATGATGATGATGATGATGGTGGTACAGACCCTTCAGTTCAGAGGCAGAGGGTGAGGCTGAGGACCGGGACTGTGAGGGGGTTTTAATAAATAGCTTAAGAGTGCCATCCTGTGGGCAGCGGAGTAAGTACAGGGCCATGACTTCCACTTTGGTTCTTGTTTTAGAGGTCAGACTTCTTTTTTTGTAATGTTCTTACACACGTCTGTCTGTGCGGATGTGTTTAGTTTATTAAGGTGGAATTATTACTGTGAAGTAAAATAATACACATTGTTCTTTATAGTTAAGTTTTATTATTAAGGCTTCTTTAAAATTTGACTCTGCTTTTGTTTGTAGTGTATGTGTATAATGTATATATTATATTATGTTATTATACTAGTATTATACTATATACATACCCCCAACCCCACACATACTCTCTCTTACACACACTGACTAATATATATATATATAGTATAGTATATATAGTATAGTACTATATATATATACATAGTATTACAAGTATATATGTGTGTCTAAGAGTGTGTATGTAGTATACATAGTATTGTTTGTGTGTGTGTGTGTGTGTTTGAAAATGTAAAAAAAAAAAAAAAAAATTTGAACATTTAAATAAAAACCAAAATAATTGCTGTTAAGCAGTGTAAATTAAAGTAAATTAAATTACTTAAATTAAAGGCCTACTACAGGTCTTTGTTATTGTTATTGTTATTATTATTATTATTATTATTATTATTATTATTATTATTGTTATTGTTATTTTGTCTTAATTGTATTGTATTAGTTTAATATTAGATGATGTCATTAACCCTGTCTCCTCTGTATTGATGGACAACACAAATGCCTTTAATGTAGTGTGTGTGTGTGTGTGTGTGTGTGTGTGTGTGTGTGTGTGTGTTTTAAGACTTTAAACCATGTGTTCGTCCAACATCGGTGTCTGACCTCATAAATGCATTTCTCATTTTTTTAACCTTTATTTTCCTCTGTTGGATATTTGCGCTTGTTAATACTTTCTGTGAGCTCCTTTACTTTCATATTTGCTCTGATCAGAATCCCAGGAATCGCTCGAGCCTATCCCAGCACTTACAGAAACCCACTGGACACCCACATTTACTCCGATTCACCCTCTATCACGTGTTTGGACTTTGTGGGGGAAAACCAGAGCCTCTTAGAAGAAACCCGCAGGGACGCTTGAGAAGCTCTAATCCATTTTTTTTCCCCACCGAAAACGTTTTGTATGTTTTTAAAAAATATATTCTTTTATATTATTAGAAATGTGAATATAATGGCAGCGGAATGCGTTTGATTTCTTTCCCCCACGCCGGATTCTCTTCTCCTCCTGTCGACTTCTTCCCTGTCCGTGTTTATTTTGTTCTCCTCTCCTCGGCAGGCTGATGTTGGAGAGCCTCGGGAGGACGGGCACGTGCCTACCCTGACATGTAGGGCATGACGAGTGGAATCTGTTTGGGTAAAATCTAACCTGTCTGCCCGCGGAAGAGGGAAGAGAAAAAGAGCGCCTAAAGATCACCTGCCTGCCTCGCTCGAGTCGAAAAAGTCCAAACGGAAAGCCACAGCAGACCCGTTTAAATTAGCCTCTCCCCCCCCCCGGCGCCTTTAAATCAAATAAAACACAACAGTCGGAGTCCAAACAAGTTAAAAGAACGTCCTTGCGGGTTTTATCCACTAAAGCAATAGTAACTAGAACAACCTTCTCAAAGGCTAAAGCGTCCCAGCGGCCCGGCACTCAATAAAGATTTGGCTACTTAAGAAGGTCGAAACAGCGAGCCATTAAAGGGCTTGACACGGACCCGGCGAGCGCACCGCCTTTCACCATCGCTCACGCCGACCTAATGCAATCTCTCCCTGATGGTCCGTCTCACCCGGCCCGCCGATCGTCAGCTTTAGACTGATGCATGATGCAAATGACACAGCGGTTCCGATATATCTTCATCACCTGCAGGTCCTCTCGGCGTGAAACCCCACCCCACCCCCCCACCACCCCCGCCGGGACGGCCCTTATTGACTTTTACCTCATCCCGCCTCCCTCCCTTCCGGAAGAGGACGCCCTGATTTTGAGGAATAGCTGCATCTGTTGTTTCGGGAGGTGGAGGCGGAGACACGAAATGGATTCCTAAAGACTTGGAATTTTTTATTTTTTTTTTTTTTTGGTTTTTTTTTTTTTTATTTTTTTTTTTTTGGTTTTTTTCTATCCAGAGCTCAAAATAGCCGGAAGTTTCCGTTTGATCCCAAACTTACATCAAGCCTCTTAATTTTTTTCCAGATCCGCCGACCTGAAATTCAGCATGACTGCACCCCCTCCCCCCCCCCCCCCCATCATTGGACTATTAGTTAATTAAAAGTTGCTTTATGCCAATAATGAGTCATTATAGAGCCTCATTTTTAATTCATGGGGCTCTGGGAGTCAAACTTCTCTGCTCTGTTAACTGTCGACGCTTCTGTCTCGTCAGATACGAGTCGGTTCGGAGTGACTGCGCCACTTCAAACGTCCGGCCCTAATTAAGGATGAAAGACGACGGGTTCGAGAGCAGGCGAGACCTTCCTCCATTTCCCTCAATCACTTCTTCTTCTTCCCTTTTTTTTTTTTTTTTTTTTTTTACGCACTCCTCCAAAATTCTCCATTATTACCAAATTCCAGAACTGCAGGGCGACGGCAAACCCTTGTGTTACACCTTCATACCTTTAATTTATCATGACGTTACGAAGGACTTCAGATTAAAATCCATCCATCCATTATCTTCCGCTTTGTCCTCTACTAGGGTCCAGGGGAGAACGTTTTGGGCGCTGGGCAGATACACCCAGAACAGGACGCCAATCCATCACTGGGCACACACTCACTCACACACACACTCTATATGGGGCAATTTGGAGATTAATTTAATTAAACTTAATCCATGTTTTTGGACTGCGGGAGGAAACCGGAGAACCCGGAGGAAACCCACGCGGACACGGGGAGAACATGCAAACTCCACCCAGATTGGAATACCGAACCGGGTATCCCTAGTGCTAAGAGGCTGGATTTGGATTTGGATGCGCCAAATTGCCCCATATAGAGTGTGTTTGTGTGAGTGAGTGAGTGCCCAATGATAGATTGGTGTCCTGTCCTGGGTGTATCTAGGCGCCCAGAACGTGCTCCCCTGGATGGCCATGGGGAACCCTCCCCCCTCCACGTGGGTTTCATCCCACAGTCCAAAAACATGGATCAAGGTGAAATGGAATTCTCCAAATTGCCCCATATAGAGTGTGTTTGCGTGAATGAGTGTGTGCCCAGCGATGGATTGGCGTCCTGTCCTGGGTGTATCTGCCCAGTGCCCGAAATGTTCTCCCCTGGATGGGCATGTGGAACCCCCCCCCCCCCCCCCCCCCCCCCCCCCCCCCACTGCGACGGAAGATAACGGATGGATGTTTTATGAAGTGGGCGGCACGCTGGCTTAGTGGTTCCGCACGTTCTCCTCTCAGCACTAGGGATTCCCGGTTCGAATCCCAATCTGGGTGTAGTTTCCATGTTCTCCCCGTGTCGGCGTGGGTTTCCTCCGGGTTCTCCGGTTTCCTCCCACAGTCCAAAAACATGGATCAAAGTCAATGGAATGCTCCAAATTGCCCCATATAGAGTGTTTTTGTTCGAGTGAGTGTGTGCCCAGCGATAGATTGGTGCCCCGTCCTCCCCTGGATGGGCATGAGGACCCCCCCCCTCCCCCCCCACTAGTAGAGGATAAAGTGGAAGATGAAGGATGGATGGAACATCTTTCTCGTTTGTTGTGCATCATGTTAAGTGGACTCCCTCGTTTGGTTTGACGCCCTCTTCAGTGAATGGCGGCAACAAAGAGCCACTAATTCTCCGTTTGTCGTCCCGGCGACGGCGTTACCGTGCTGCCGTCTGACGGGCCCTTGGCCGCCGCCACTGCCGCCGCCGGTCCCTTTGTTACATATGTATTCCGTCTGTTTGTTTGGCTCTTCTGACCGACGAGCCGTGTTGGGTGTTTGTCAGAGTGCAATCAAGGCTGCAGCTCCACGATTACGGGCTTACATCAAAGTTCCCCTTACTCTCCGCATCCCCGGCCCCGCCGGATCCCGGCGGAGCTGTCTGCTCAGACATGTGACGGAGTGCGCGAGAGAGAGAGAGAGAGAGAGAGAGAGAGAGAGAGCAGGACTGTGGGTGCTACAGGTTCTGCTTCATGGCCCTGAGCATTAGCACTGTTCTCTTTGTTGCCGCTGTCATGTGTAAGGAGATAAAGTCGAGGGCCCGGCGTGGAGCCTTCCAGGGCCGACACCGCTAATCTGCTCTTCCCCCTCAATCCTCTTCACCCTCTTTCCGCCGCGGTGCCAGTCCCTGCACTAAATCCGCCGTATCTCCCTCCCAGGACCTCGGCTCTTGTGTTCGAACAATGCCCTCTTAGCTCGACCTGGACAGCGGCCCAAGTCTCTCACTCTCCACTACCCCCCCACCACCCCCCACCCCGTCGCTCCCTCTCCCCCCCGTCTCCGTTTTAATTGCTGCTGGTGCGGACGGCTCTGAGGACGCGCTACGGAGGCAGACTCGGTGGCCTCGTCTCCGTTTAACGCCGTGACGACCGAGGGAGACCGGACGCCGCTGACGGAACCCTCCGTACTGCGCACCAAGCACTTTCTTTGGGGGGGATAGATGCTACAAACATGCACGTATGGCGTTTAGCATTAACACGTTTTTTTTTTTTTTTTTTTTTTTTTGCTCTGTAGCTCGCAGAATAATTTAATTAAAAGCAGATTACAGACGTCTCGACCGGAGGGTCCAATGGACAGGGAGGCAGGTCACATGGTACGAGGTTGTGACCTTAGTGAGCGGAGATGATCAGTGCGGTCAGCAAACGTTCGTGTACAGCCAGTTTTATGATAATAATAATTAATGATAGGTTTTATTTATATGGCGCTTTAGAGGAATTGTTTATGACAATTAAAACAATATAGCGTCATAAAATCGTAAAAGGTATAAAACGTAAATGATGCAATTTCCTAGATCAAGAAGACAAAAAATTTAAGTATAAATAATATATTTTATTTATATAAAGATCTTTAAAGGAAACTTTTCATAATCTGTAAATTGTTTCATAATCTCTACGTCTTTTTACATAGTTTTTACGTCTTTTTACTGTATAAGCTTTTTTTCTTTTTTCTTTATAAACTCATCAATGCCTTTTCATAATCTCTAAATTGTCTTTTCATAATCTGTATGTCGTTTCATAATCTATCTGTCTTTTCATAATCGGTATGTCTTTTCATAATCTCTAAATTGTCGTTTCATAATCTATGTAATTTCATAATCTGTGCCTTTTCATAATCTGTATGTCGTTTCATAATCTCTAAATCGTTTCTTAATCTGTACATCTTTTCATAATCGGTATGTCTTTTCATAATCTCTAAATTGTCGTTTCATAATCTATGTAATTTCATAATCTATGTCTTTTCATAATCTGTATGTCTTTTCATAATCTGTATGTCTTTTTGTAATCTCTAAATCATTTCATAATCTGTATGTCTTTTTGTAATCTCTAAATCATTTCATAATCTGTATGTCTTTTTGTAATCTCTAAATCATTTCATAATCTGTATGCCTTTTCATAATCTCTAAATTGTCGTTTCATAATCTATATGTCGTTTCATAATCTGTATGTCTTTTCATAATCTATATGTGTTTCCATAATCTGTATGTCTTTTTGTTATCTCTAAATCATTTCATAATCTGTACGTCTTTTTGTAATCTCTAAATCGCTTCATAATCTGCATGTCTTTTCATAATCTCTAAATTGTCGTTTCATAATCTGTTTGTCGTTTCATAATCTGTATGTCTTTTCATAATCTATATGTGTTTCCATAATCTGTATGTCTTTTCATAATCTATATGTGTTTCCATAATCTGTATGTCTTTTTGTAATCTCTAAATCATTTCATAATCTGTATGTCTTTTCATAATCTGGAAACCCTTCCGTGGTACATTCTGCCATAACAAAAATTAAGTATGATGTCATAACCTCTTTAACTTGACCGATGAATTTATGCGTAGTCGTCTTTACGCCCATGGCCAGAACGTTAAACCTGGCTTTAACACAGAAATCAGGTGGATGAGAGCCTCCCAGTGGCTCCACTCAGTTATCGCTCCCGGACCGATGCAGTGAGGACCTTTTCATTTGTCAAATAAAAAAAATGTCATGGAGAAGATGTTCAAACTGTGAGAGCGTGGTTCAGGGAGCATCAGACATCATTCTCAGAAATGGATCGTCCAGACCCGACCCTAATTGGGGAACCTTTGGGACGTGCTGGAGGAGACTTTCTGCGATGGTCACCATCATCCATACGAGATCTTACGAGGATCTGGACGGGAATTCGTGTGCAGTGGTGACATCGCAGTAGCTGCCACTTCACAGACGATGCCACTGAGAATGTGTGATGTCATCGAAGATAATCTGGGACCAAGCAAATATTATACAATACATTTTATTGGGGGCGAGAACTTGACGTTGGAGGTGAATGTCTTATAAGACAGACCCACTCAGGTCTGTGGAAGTAACTCGGAAAGACTGTATTAATAGATTATCAGTGTGTGTGTGTGTGTGTGTGTGTGTGTGTGTGTGTGTGTGTGTGTGTGGATGGGGCAGCCGTGGGAATAGGGGGAGAGCTCTGTACCATGCCAGCCTCCTGTCTCCTCCTCTGTCAAGTCGAGTCCTCAAATCTAATTTGAATGCTAATTATTTTGGTCAGTTTATAAACTATAGATCAACCCGGTGTCTTGGCGTCTCGCTGTCTCTGTCTTCCCCGGCGCGAAGCGTGGCGCGCCGTCCCCCGGGGTTCCGGATCACCTTGCCATCCGACTTGTCTCCTGTCTCGCCTTCTTTCATTATACAACACATGACCCATCACATATTCCGCTTTTACCACCATTCAGGCCTTGTTGCCAGCCATCAGTGGAGGAAAAGAAAACTCGACTTGTTTCATCTTCCCTCTGCTTTAGCTTTCGTCTCTCTCTCTCTCTCTCTCTCTCTCTCTCTCTCTGTCTTCTCTCTCTCGCTCGCTCGCGTACACTGCCTCTGAAAGATCGCTTGCCAATTGCTTTCTCTGCTCTCCCCTGTGGAGCGAGCTGCATCTTCAGAGCTGACAATTCCTCCTTCTTTTATTGTAACAATTTCTCTTCGTCTCTCGGAACGAAAAAAAAAAAAAAAAAAAAAAAAAACACATCGCAGAAGGCTGCTCGTCTTCTGACGGAGCCGGAGCGGCGAGTCTGAAGGGCCTGGAGAAGACGCGAGACGCCCCGTACCGGCCTTCGCATCAGCCCCGCGCCCCGTGCTTTCTTCCAGCGGGCCAATTTCTTCTCTTTGATCCCGCCACTCGATTTGATTAAGGATCCGTAGTCGGATCTCCGCCGGCGTTCCGCGTGTAACGTGTGCGTAACGAGCCATTCGGAGAATCCGTGAGAAAATTAGTCGGTCCATGGAACGCCGCTTAATTGAAAGGCCTTCTCGTGTAATGGCACCAAGGACGGTTTCCAACCACTAGGAGTGCTGTGGAGCAACGCTGGTTACATTTGAATTTTTTATGCAATGCTTTCATGACGTATCTTGTCGTACACCAATGGTTGGCGCCATTGTCAGCTTGTCCATCCTGGTGGTTCTTGGTCTTCTTCCACAAGTCCACTCATAACACTTCAATGTTCTCATGTGGGAGTCTCATCACATGACCAAAGTAACATAACTTGCAGGAGTTGTGGTTCCGTGATTCCTCGTCTCGATTGTCTGGCTTTCGTTAGTCGTTTTTTGGTGTTTGTTGCTAATTAACTGTTTTTTCCAGGTCTTTCTTTCTCTAGGGTATTCATTTTTACGATTGTACGTCTCAAATCAGACCATGTTCTAAACATCAACCACCAAAATACAAGAGGAAGTGAAAGTGGCCAGAAAAACTTCCTAGTGTTGTTGGCTTGTGTTGAGGACCAAGGCTCAGTAATGGACTCCTAGTGGAGAACGTTTCGGGCGCTGGGCAGATACACCCAGGACAGGACGCCAATCTATCACTGGGCTCACACTCACTCACACAGACACACTCTATATGGGGCAATTTGGAGCATTCAATTGACCTTGATCCATGTTTTTGGACTGTGGGAGGAAACCCGCGTGGGCCCAGGGAGAACATGCAAACTCCACCCAGATTGTTCACCCTTAAAACCCTGAGACTCATCCATCCATCCATTATCTTCCCCTGTATCCTATATTAGGGTTGCAAGGGGGTTCCCCATGCCCATCCAGGGGAGAACGTTACGGGCGTTGGGCAGATACACCCAGGACAGGACGCCAATCTATCTCTGGACACACACTCACTCACACACATACACTCTATATGGGGCAATTTGGTGAATTTGACCTTGACCATGTTTTTGGACTGTGGGAGGAATTTGACCTTGATCCATGTTTTTGGACTGTGGGAGGAAGCCGGAGAACCCGGAGGAGACCCTCGCGGACACGGGGAGGACATGCTAACCACCAAGAGACCCAAGGAGGATAAATATGTCATCACTGTAGGAATCTCGAACTTCCCAAAGCCAGTATCTTCCTGCATTGTGAACTTCGTGTCCTTGCGCCTCTCCGACCGGCCGCCGGCGCCTCCTCCTCCTCCTCCACCACCTCCCTCACCTCCTCCTCCTCCTCCTCCTCCTCCTCACAAGTGCGATCAAAATTCAAGATGAGATGTCATTCAACTTGTTTACCAGCGTGTTGACAAAGATATCCTCATGCCGCCGGCCCATTGTGGGCCGCCACAAAGGGGTTTATCTATTCAGGTGAAAGAAGAGGTGACGATACCATTCATCGGTTCCTGATTGCGAGCGCAACCTTTCTGTGTTACAGGCGCCACTCAAAAGCGCCGGGGTGTAATCAAAGGCTGCAGCCTCACTCCAGGTCTGCTGAGAGTTTCCCCCTCTTTGCTCCCGACACCTTTATCTCGCGCCGCTGGTGCGGGAGGGCGCCGCGGCCCGACCAACCAGGCATTCTATAGCCATTGTTCCCCCTAATTGTAGTCGAGACTTCCAGATAAGTGAGTGTAGGACACGTCGCCGAAATTACGTACGTACGCCTGCACAACGCAACGCCGGCGGCATGCATCATCGGCGATGCGAGAGGAGCTAACCGACCGCCCTGCGCCCCCGAAGGTGACGGGAGGAGGCGGCACGTCGTCGGAATCGTTGGCGACGGGAGAGTCGCCAGCCTTTCATCTCCCCGCGTACTTAAAGATGACGCCCCAAACCGGCAGCTTGCCCCATTGTTCGCGCCCGGGCTCATTCAACACGCCGGGCATTGTCAGCAGGCAAAAGCCGGGGCTGCTTCTAATTTGAAGGTATTTATTAAAATTCAGGCTGCCCGTTACACTGCTGCACATGGGGGCGAGAGTAGAGTGCGAGAGAGAGAGTGGGGGGGGAGTGTGAGGGAGGGAGAGGGGGGGGGAAACAAGCTGCTTAATCAAAAGTTAATTGTACAATTTTCATGCAGATGAGCGGCGCATATACGTGCCTCCCCGCTCTGCGATTATTAAAATAAAGAAACGAGCATTACGGCGAATGTGGTGGGACTCTGCGGCCGGTAAACAATCAGGGCAAGTTTAATTTGTGGTAAACAAAATGGAGATACACAAGGGGTCTGGGAAGGAGAGGATAAGGTTAAATTAAATTTGCAAATGTACAGACACAAGGCGTTTTGTGTGAGAGTGGAGCAATTACACAGTGGCAGTCATACAGTTTGTTAAATTCATGATTGAAGTGACAATAAATAAGTTCAAGTAAGGTAAATTAATTTATGTTTATTTAAAACTGATTGTAATTTGTATTGTTTAAAATGCATGTTTAAAGGTTCCACAAGTGTTTCCAGGGGGGAACCAATGTTTAATTGTTGTTGTGACAGAGCGATATTTGCAGTTACACGTTACACGCGGTAGAAGGCAACGTGTTTTCCTTGCTCGCAGTACGCCAAAGATTTGGAGAAGCGTGCGTCGAAGTTTTGATTATTGTTTAAAGAAGACATTGCGAGATGTTTTGTTAACCCTTTCAAGTTAATGCGGCCAATGAGTTCTCACGGCATCGTTAGTGACATCTGTGTCCGATTAAATGCCAGTAAAATTCAGGAACGCCTTGTGTCCGTTTTTTCGACTTGGAAGGAGTTACAGTGAGAACTCAGTCTGCTCGACATGAGGCGAGGAGACAAGGAACTGCACCTTCCATCCAATGAGCAGTGAAGAAGATTCATCGCGCTCTAGCTTCAGACAGATAAGACGGTGCAACATAAGCTAACTAAGCAGCGAACAATTTGTATTTTAAGAAGACACTACAAATGCTGAAATTAAGTAATCTGTTGCCCTACACATTTTCTTCAAGTTCAAGGTTCTGTCTTAAGATTTTATAGGTGAAGTCATTTAGTATTTTTCTGTCATTTGGATGCTAAATGTGTTATACAATTAAGTGCTGTTTTCATATGGTGTAAGGTTCTGTGAAAAATCCTTATCTTTATCCATTCTTGTTAAGCCACAAGTCTGTCAAATATAGCTATAAATTATAGAATGGAGCAAATTACTGAAACTGAAGAGGAGTTAAGAAGAAGCCAGAGAGCTCGAAAGCTCACTGAAAGGGCTCAAGAACAGCACGATAATAAAACAAAAAAACTGCAGGATCGTTTTACCATTATTTACGATAAATGGAAAGTGACTGCCAAGCAAGCTAAGAAAGTGATAAAGGGAACTCCCTCTATTGAAGTTGTGCAGGAGTTGATGACCAAGATAAATTGTGCATCAACAGATGTGAAACATAGTTATGAAGAACTGCGCAAATGTGCTCCCCCAGGCAGTGAGATCCGTCGCAGAGCTGACACCTGTGATGCTGTATCTAAAATAATCTTGGAAAATGCATCCACTTATCTACACAACAAGGATGCCAACGATGTCCAGACAGAGGATTTTGTCTGGCCAGAATCTGGTTCTGTGTTTTCATCAGCTTCTTCAGGCACAAGTAAAGGCTCTCGAGGTTCAAGTTCTATAAGTGGTCCAAGCATCAAGTCAAGTCAGTCAAGCCTGTCCTCTGTTAAGAGACAGGAAGCTGCAGCAGAGCTAGCTGCTACACAGGCTGCTCTAAAGGTCCTGCAAGAGATAGAAAGTGAACAACGAGAACTTGAAAGCCTTGAAGAAGAAAATAGAAAGAAGATCGCATTACAAGAGGAAGAAAATGTGATAAGAAAGAAAACACTGGAAGAGAAACGCAGACAAATAGAGCGTCTTCAGACTGTTAAGAAGTTGAGTGCAGCAAGGGCACGGCTAGAAGTTTACGAACAAGAAGTAAGCTCAGACGAAGAAATAGCAGAGTTGCTTCATAACTGTGCAGCTGAGCAACACCGATTGACAGGAGCTAAAGGAAGTCCTCATGAGGCTCCTGTGGCATACCAAGCAGACAGTACTACAGTCCTTGCTGAAGCAATAGCAGAGTCTATTAATGTGAGCCGTCTTCCAGTACCTGAACCTTCTGTTTTTACTGGAGACCCTCTAAGATACAATGACTGGAAGATGTCATTTCAAACTCTAATAGGCAGGAAAAACATTCCAGTAAACGAAAGGGTCTATTACCTTCGTAAATACGTCGGTGGACCTGCAAGAAAGGCCATTGAAAGTTATTTTCTATTGGGAACAGATGCAGCTTATGATTCCGCATGGGTTATCCTGGAAGAAAGATTTGGAAGCTCATTCGTGATAGCTAAAGCCTTTAAGGATAAGCTTGCATCATGGCCCAAAATAGGACCCAGAGACAGTGTTGAGCTGAGAGATTTTTCAGACTTCCTTAGGGGTTGTCGGGCTGCAATGTCTCAGATTAAGGGTCTAGAAGTATTGAACACCTGTGATGAAAATCAAAAGCTTCTCACAAAGCTTCCTGATTGGCTAGTAGCCAGTTGGAACAGAAAGGTGATCGAGATCGAAGAAACTTGCAATGAATTTCCTACATTCAGTCAGTTTGTGGAATTCATCACAAAGGAAGCAAAAATAGCTTGCAATCCAGTGACTTCTCTTCATGCCTTGAAGTCTAGTGATGGTGAAAAGGTAAAGACAACAAAGACACGAAATGTCGGTGCAAAGGTGCTTCTAAGCAACTCTGAAGAAAACGCAGAAATAAAGGGGTGTATCTTCTGTGAAAAACAAAATCATGGAATTCAGAAATGTTGGAAATTTAATGAAAAAAACGATTCAAGAACGTCACAAGTTTGTCCAAACAAAAAAATTATGTTTTGGATGTTTACAAATAGGACATCGTTCAAGGGACTGTAAAAGAAGAAGCCTTTGTGAAACATGTAAAGGAAAACATCCAACATGTTTGCATGAAGATCGGGAAAGGGCAAACCGAAAGGAAAGGGGCAGTGATGGAAACGAGGAAGATGTTAAACACTCTGAAAATAATAAACCAAGGGAAAGAACAGAGCACAAACACACCACTGAACCCTCAAATGAAGCCACATCCAACAGAGTGGTGCAAGGCATGGACAGCATGTACTCCTCTACAGTTGTTCCAGTGTGGTTATCCACATCAAATAATCCAGAGAATGAAGTTCTTGTTTATGCGCTTCTTGATAACCAAAGCGATACCACATTCATCATGCAAGATAAGGCAGAAGTTCTGGAAATGAAAGGAGAACCTGTGCAGTTAAAACTCTCCACACTTTCATCCAGAAATACAATCATCCCAAGTCAGAGGTTAGTTGGACTGCAGGTGAGGGGTTTCTATTCATCAAGGAAAATATCTCTCCCTGTAACCTATACAAGAGAGTTTATTCCCGCTAATCTAAGTCATATTCCGACACCAAAAACTGCAAGAGCATGGCCACACTTGGAGCATCTTGCGGAGGAGATCGCGCCATTAATCGAGTGTGATGTAGGACTGCTCATAGGTTACAACTGCCCACAGGCGTTGTTACCCCGAGAAGTTGTACCAGGTAAAGACAATGAGCCATTTGCTCAAAAAACAGATCTTGGATGGAGCATAGTCGGTTGTGTTAGCCCATGTGTTGACTATGGTGATGCCATTGGGAGCAGCCATAAGATCATCACGAAGTTCGTAAAACCTCAACTCCAAACATCTAAGAACCTCACAACCGAAGTGAAATACATATACCGAACTCAGGTCAAAGAGTTCATTTCTCCACCAGATGTGTTGAGACTGCTGGAGTCTGACTTCAGTGAGAGAAGAGTTGAAGACGCAAAGTTGTCTCAGGAAGATTTGCGTTTCATAACCATAATGGAAGAAGGAATCAAACTTAAAGCGAATGGCCACTGTGAAATGCCACTCCCCTTCAAAACGGATCGACCAAAACTCCCAGATAATAAGGTGTGTGCAGTTCACAGGCTCAGATGCTTGAAACGGAGATTTGAAAGAGATAAGCAATACCAAAAGGATTACACAACATTTATGAATGAAATCATAACAAATGGGGATGCGGAAAAGGTCCCAGAAGAAGAAATCAACAGCAGTCCTGTGTGGTACATTCCACATCACGGAGTGTACCACCCATACAAACCAGGAAAAATACGGGTCGTGTTCGACTGCTCGGCAAGGTTTGATGGTGTGTCATTAAACGACTACCTACTCACGGGACCAGAATTAACAAACAGCCTGATAGGTGTTCTCTGCCGCTTTCGTAAGGGACAAGTCGCCATAATGTGCGATATTGAGCGCATGTTCCATCAATTTCACGTCAAACCAGAGGACCAGGACTACTTGAGATTTCTCTGGTGGGATGATGTAAATTTCCAAGCCCAACCATCAGTCTACCGCATGCGAGTACATCTGTTCGGAGCTGCGTCGTCACCTGGTTGTGCAAATTTTGGGTTAAAGCATGTCGCTGCTCAAGGGCAAGGTCGTTACAATGAAGCAACTATTCAGTTCATCGAACGAAATTTTTACGTCGATGATGGACTGACAAGTGTTGCAACCAAAGATGAAGCTATAAGGTTGGTGAAAGAAGCAAGGGAACTCTGCAGTGCTGGCAAACTGAGAATTCACAAGTTTGTTTCCAACAACCATGATGTCCTTGCATCCATTCCGGAGGAGGAATGTGCAGATTCAGTAAGAAATCGTGACATGGCGCTTGGAGGCTCACAAATTGAGAGAGCTTTGGGAATCAAATGGTGTGTTGTTTCAGACCAGTTTCATTTCAGAGTGATTGTGGATGAACGCCCACTCTCTAGAAGAGGGGTTTTATCAACTGTAGCATCCATCTATGACCCTCTTGGGTTTGTGGCACCATTTATTCTGGTCGGGAAGCAAATACTCCAAGAGATGTGTCGAGACAAGGTTGGATGGGACGAGCCATTGTCAGAAGATCTCAAACCACGGTGGGAGTCCTGGCTGTTGGATCTTAGGAATCTGACTGACGTTAAGATTCAAAGATGTTATCTCCCAGAAGGGTTTGAGAAAGTTGAAAGATATGAACTGCATCATTTCTCAGATGCAAGTGTTAAAGGGTACGGTGAATGTTCTTACTTGAGAGCAATCAGTGTATCAAACCAAGTCTGCTGTTCTCTAGTTATTGGCAAGGCCAGGGTGGCTCCTACAAAGGTCACCACAATACCAAGGCTTGAGCTGTCAGCAGCTATTATTGCTGTTCGAACTAGTGATCTTCTTAAAAGGGAGCTGGAAATTCAAGCCCAAGAATTTTTCTGGACGGACTCGAAGGTTGTTCTTGGATACATTAACAATAATGCTAGGCGGTTTCACATATTTGTGGCCAATCGTATTCAACGTATACAAGAAGGTTCTGATCCAGATCAGTGGAGATACGTGTCCTCTGAGGATAATCCTGCTGATCACGCATCAAGGGGTCTGACAGCGAAGGGACTAATTACTTCCAACTGGCTCACTGGTCCAGAATTTCTCTGGCATAGCAAACTTCCTGCTTATGATGTTAAGGTGGGAGAGTTAGGAGCTGAAGATCCAGAACTTCGCAAAACCTTCGTCCATAAGACACTGACGACAGAAGAATCTCTGCTTAATAATTTCTTAAGGTTCTCAAGCTGGACAAGACTAGTTAAAGCCATTGCACGACTCATGCGATGCGTTAAAGAGGTCAAGGGTCTGGTGTTTAGAACCAACGAAGTCACCAGTCTTGAAGAAAGAAAGAAAGCGGAGCTTTTCATTATATCTACTGTGCAAAAGGAAGTGTTTTCTAAAGAAATCAAAGATCTAAAATCCAAGAAGGAGATAACGAAGGACAGCACAAATAGGCTGCACAAACTGAATCCTTTCTTGGATGAAATGGGTGTGCTCAGAGTAGGAGGTCGGCTGGAGCGCTCCGATTTACATGCACACATTAAACATCCAGCAATCTTGCCAAGCAAAACCCACATATCACAATTACTGATTGGACACTTCCATCAAAGGGTTCATCACCAAGGACGTGGGATGACCTTGAATGAGTTGCGATCAAACGGCATTTGGATAGTAGGCTGCAGTCATGCAGTGTCTTCCTACATTCACAAATGTGTCAAATGTAGAAAGTTCAGAAGAAATGCTGAAGCTCAAAGAATGGCGGATTTACCACGTGAAAGAGTTGAAACAGCACCTCCCTTTGCTTATTGTGGAATGGACTGCTTCGGCCCATTCTACGTTAAGGAGGGAAGAAAGGAACTTAAACGCTATGGTCTACTCTTCACTTGCCTGTGCTCTCGTGCTGTGCACATAGAGCTACTTGATGACATGACAACTGACGCCTTTATTAATGCTCTGCGAACATTGATTGCCATTCGTGGAAATGTTCGGCAGCTTCGATCGGATCAGGGAACCAACTTTGCTGGAGCAAGACGAGAGTTCTTGGAATCTGTAAAGAAAATGGATCAAGAAGGCCTAAAACAATTAGGTTGTGAATTTGTCATGAACCCAGCATCTGCTAGCCATATGGGTGGAGTCTGGGAAAGGCAAATCAGGACGATAAGGAGTGTACTGACATCCATCCTAGATCATTCGTCCAAAAGACTTGATACTTCATCCTTGCGTACATACCTTTATGAAGTTATGGCGATTATAAATAGTAGACCCTTAACAACTCACCTGCTCAATGATCCAAGTTCTCTACAACCTCTTACACCAAATCACATCCTGACTATGAAGTCTTCAGTAGTCTTGCCACCACCTGGTGAATTTGTAAAAGAAGACCTTTATCTTCGCAAAAGGTGGCGCAAAGTGCAATACCTGGCCAATGAATTTTGGACCAGATGGAAAAGGGAATACTTGCTGAATCTTCAGCAGAGAAACAAATGGAACAAGACACAGAGAAATGCCAAGATTAATGATGTTGTGATTCTGATGGACAATAGTCTACCCAGAAATGAGTGGAAGCTGGCTAAAATCACTAAAGTGTACCCTAGTGAAGATGGAGTCATTAGGAAACTCGAGCTGTTACTGAGTGATGCAGCACTGGATGACCAAGGAAAAAGAGTTAACAAGCCAGTATACCTTGAGAGGCCTATTCACAAAACTGTTACTTTACTTGAAGCTGAATAGTGCAGAACAATAGTTTGTGTTGGATCTAAGACATCGTTTACGTTTATTTATTTTTTCTTCACGCTCAGGTTTAGTTGGAAATCACCAGTGATTTGGTGGGAGTGTAGCTGCCATCAGTGGCAGTCATACAGTTTGTTAAATTCATGATTAAAGTGACAATAAATAAGTTCAAGTAAGGTAAATTAATTTATGTTTATTTATATCTGATTGTAATTTGTATTGTTTAAAATGCATGTTTAAAGGTTCTACAAGTGTTTCCAGGGGGGAACCAATGTTTAATTTGTTGTTGTGACAGAGCGATATTTTCAGTTACACGTTACACGCGGTAGAAGGCAACGTGTTTTCCTTGCTCGCAGTACGCCAAAGATTTGGAGAAGCGTGCGTCGAAGTTTTGACTCTTGTTTAAAGAAGACATTGCGAGATGTTTTGTTAACCCTTTCAAGTTAATGCGGCCAATGAGGTATGCAATTTATATTTTAATGTGTGTGTATGGAAATAAGATGTTTATCTTCGAAGGACTTGTTAAGTTTCTGTTAACCACGTGGTCTCAAGGACTATACAGAATTTACTGTTTGTAAGTCAAGCCACTGATTTGTTAATATTTTTTTATGTTGTTTGAATTATATTATTATTGTCTATTCTCTATGAGAATTCTTTACTGTATGAAAATGTATCATTTTGTGTTTTGTACAGTTCTCACGGCATCGTTAGTGACATCTGTGTCCGATTAAATGCCAGTAAAATTCAGGAACGCCTTGTGTCCGTTTTTTCGACTTGGAACAGCTTTATTTGTGTTATGAGATCTAACGTTTTAACGTTTAATCTAAAGTTTAGCATTAAATGATCTTCTAAAAGTATCCCGCAGGCATCACTCAATCATTAGAAATAACTGTTTATGGCTTTTTTTAGTCACAAAGCAAAAAAAAAAAAAGATTTTTTATCAAGCTTTTAAAATAAATTGTTCTTTAGTTGAAGTCTATGTGTATAGAGGTTGTTCAAAAAGTTATGCTTCATTTAGTTTTAGTCATTTATAAAAACATCAAGGTGAACTTTTACATTTTGAAAACTGAAGGTCTCTTTAATGTGTGGGTGAAGTTTCAAATCTTTCCAACAGAGGGCAGTGTTGTAGTGGAGCGTTAAACATTATTTGTCTTATGAGATCTAACGCTTAACTTCAAACAACTCATCTGAGTTTAGCATTAAATTTTCTTCTTGAAGAGTCCCGCGCGCATCACTTAATCATTAGAAATCCTGTGTTTTGCATTTTTTAGTCACAAAGCAAAAAAAAACAAAGATTTTTTATCAAGCTTTTAAAATAAACTGTTCTTTATTTGAAGTCTGTGTACAAAAGGTTGTACAAAAAGTAATGCCCCATGTTTAGTTTTAGTCGTTTATAAAGACATCAAGGTGACCTTTTACATTTTGAAAACTGAAGGTCTCTTTAATGTGTGGGTGAAATTTCAAATCATTCCAACAGAGGGCAGTGTTGTAGTGGAGCGTTAAACATTATTTGTGTTATGAGATCTAACGCTTAACTTTAAACAATTTATCTGCGTTTAGCATAAAATTTTCTTCTGAAACGATCTCTCACGCATCACTTAATCATTAGAAATTGTTGTTTAACAGCAGAATTTTAAACTTTTAAAATAATCCGTTCTTTAGTCGAAGTCTGCGTTGGAATGATTGGAAACTTCATCCACACATTAAAGAGACGTTCAGGTTTCAGAATTAAAAATTTGACCAAAAATGTAGTCTTTATAAATGACTGAAACTAAACATGAGGACAACCTCAATACACACAGACTTCAACTAAAGAAGTTTAGTTTGATAAATTTTTTTGTTTTTTCTGCTTTGTGACTAAAAAAGCATAATCAACAATTAAAAAAAGCATAATCAACAATTCCTAATCATTGAGAGATGCGTGCAGGATAGTTTTAGAAGAAAATTGTTTAAAGTTAAGCGTTAGATCTCATAAGACACAAATAATCTGTTTAACGCTCCACTACAACACTGCCCTCTGTTGGAGTGATTTAAAACTTCATCCACACATTAAACTTGGAATGCTTTCAGAAGATAATTTAAGTCAACAACTCATATGAGTTTAGCATTAAATTTTCTTCTAAAAGTTTCCCGCACACATCACTCAATCATTAGAAATTGTTGTTTAACAGAACAGATTTTTTTAACAAGCTTTTAAAATAAATTGTTCTTTATTTGAAGTGTGTGTGTATAGAGGTTGTTTGAAAAGTAAGTGTTTAGTTTTAGTCATTTATAAAGACATCAATCAAGGTGACCTTTTACATTTTTAAAACTGAAGGTCTCTTTAATGTGTGGATGAAGTTTTAAATCATTCCAACAGAGGGCAGTGTTGTAGTGGAGCGTTAAACAGATTATTTGTGTCATGAGATCTAACGCTTAACTTTAAACAATTCATCTGAGTTTAGCATTAAATTTTCTACTTAATCATCACTTAATCATTAGAAATCCTGTGTTTTGCATTTTTTGTCACAAAGCAGAAAAAACTAAGATTTTTCTCACACCTTTAGTTTTAGTTCTTTAGTTGAAGTCTGTGTGTATACAGTAGAGGTTGTACAAAAAGTAATGCTTCATGTTTAGTTTTAGTCATTTATAAAAACATCAGGCTGAACTTTTACACTTTGTAAACTGAAGGTCTCTTTATTGTGTGTTTAGTTTTAGCATTTATAAAGAGGCGAACTTTTACATTTTGAAAACTGAAGGTCTCTCTAATGTGTGGAAGTTTTAAATCATTCCAACAGAGGGCAGTGTTGTAGTGGAGTGTTTAACAGATAATTTGTCTTATGAGATCTAACACTTAACTTCAAACAACTCATCAGAGTTTAGCATTAAATTTTCTTTTAGAAGTTTTTCTTTTTGAAAATTTGGTTTTTCTACTTTGTGACTAAAAAAAAGGTAAAACACACAAAAAAATTCAAAGATTTTTCCTCAAACTTTTAAAATAAATTGTTCTTTATTTGAAGTGTGTGTGTATAGAGGTTGTTTGAAAAGTAATGCCTCATGTTTAGTTTTAGTCATTTATAAAAACATCAATCAAGGTGACCTTTTATATTTTGAAAACTGAAGGTCTCTTTAATGTGTGGATGAAGTTTCAAATCACTCCAACAGAGGGCAGTGTTGTAGTGGAGATTGTGTTGAGAGATCTAATGCTTAACTTTAAACAACTCATTTGAGTTTATTTTCTTTTAGAAGTTTTTCTTTTAGAAAATTTGAATTTTTTTGTGTGTTTTACCTTTTTTTTAGTCACAAAGTCGAAAAACCAAAGATTTTTCTCAAACTTTTTCAATAAACTTCTTCAGTGGACGTCTGTGTGTATAGACCTTGTAATGCCCCATGTTTAGTTTTAGTCATTTATAAAGACATCAAGGTGACCTTTTACATTTTGAAAACTGAAGGTCTCTGTAACGTGTGGATGAAGTTTCAAATCTTTCCAACAGAGGGCAGTGTTGTAGTGAAGTGTTAAACAGCTTATTTGTCTTATGAGATCTAACGCTTAACTTTAAACAACTCATCTGAGTTTAGCATTAAATTTTCTTTTAGAAGTTTGTCTTTTGGAATTGTTTTTGTGCGTTTTACCTTTAGTCACAAAGTAGAAAAACTAAAACTAACCAAAAAGTTTGAGAAAAATCTTTGGTCATTTATAAAGACATCAAAGTGAACTTTTACATTTTGTAAACTGAAGGTCTCTTTATTGTGTGTTTAGTTTAGAGAAAAACTGAGATTTTTCTCACACCTTCAGTTTTAGTTCTTTAGTTGAAGTCTGTGTGTATACAGTAGAGGTTGTACAAAAAGTAATGCTTCATGTTTAGTTTTAGTCATTTATAAAAACATCAGGCTGAACTTTTACACTTTGTAAACTGAAGGTTTCTTTATTGTGTGTTTAGTTTTAGCATTTATAAAGAGGCGAACTTTTACATTTTGAAAACTGAAGGTCTCTCTAATGTGTGGAAGTTTTAAATCATTCCAACAGAGGGCAGTGTTGTAGTGGAGTGTTTAACAGATAATTTGTCTTATGAGATCTAACACTTAACTTGAAACAACTCATCAGAGTTTAGCATTAAATTTTCTTTTAGGAGTTTTTCTTAAAGATTTTTCCTCAAACTTTTTCAATAGAATGTTCTTTAGTTGAAGTCTGTGTGTATAGAGGTTGTTTGAAAAGTAATGCCTCATGTTTAGTTTTAGTCATTTATAAAAACATCAATCAAGGTGACCTTTTACATTTTGAAAACTGAAGGTCTCTCTAATGTGTGGATGAAGTTTCAAATCACTCCAACAGAGGGCAGTGTTGTAGTGGAGATTGTGTTGAGAGATCTAATGCTTAACTTTAAACAACTCATTTGAGTTTATTTTCTTTTAGAAGTTTTTCTTTTAGAAAATTTGAATTTTTTTTGTGTGTTTTACCTTTTTTTTAGTCACAAAGACGAAAAACCAAAGATTTTTCTCAAACTTTTTCAATAAACTTCTTCAGTGGACGTCTGTGTGTATAGACCTTGTAATGCCCCATGTTTAGTTTTAGTCGTTTATAAAGACATCAAGGTGACCTTTTACATTTTGAAAACTGAAGGTCTCTGTAACGTGTGGATGAAGTTTCAAATCTTTCCAACAGAGGGCAGTGTTGTAGTGAAGTGTTAAACAGCTTATTTGTCTTATGAGATCTAACGCTTAACTTTAAATTCATTCAGTTTAACATTAAATTTTCTTTTAGAAGTTTGTCTTTTTGAATTGTTTTTGTGCGTTTTACCTTTTTTTAGTCACAAAGTAGAAAAACTAAAACTAAACAAAAAGTTTGAGAAAAATCTTTGGTCATTTAAAGACATCAAAGTGAGCTTTTACATTTTGAAAACCGTAGGTCTCTTTATTGTGTGTTTAGTTTTAGCATTTATAAAGAGGCGAACTTTTACATTTTGAAAACTGAAGGTCTCTCTAATGTGTGGAAGTTTAAAATCATTCCAACAGAGGGCAGTGTTGTAGTGGAGCGTTAAACATAGATTGTGTTGTGTTGAGGGTGACTTTCTCAAGAACTCTCGAGAAAAAGCACGTCACCCTCTTCATCACGTAGGTACGTTTTGTTTGTTTTTTTACACAAAACATACGCCTTGGTTCCGTCAGAGCAACTTTAGAGGAGAACACTGCTGACGCCTGTAAAGACAGACACGTTCTGCACCGTCTCCAGACTCAAGTGTTAAACAGCTTATTTGTCTTATGAGATCTAACACTTAACTTCAAACAACTCATCTGAGTTTAGCATTCAATTTTCTTCTTGAAGTTTTTCTTTTAGAAAATTATCATTTTTTTTGTTTTACCTTTTTTCTTTTTTTTAGTCACAAAGACGAAAAACCAAAGATTCTTCTCAAACTTTTTCAAGAAACGTCTTCAGTGGACGTCTGCGTGTATAGACCTTGTTCAAAAAGTAATGCTCCATGTTCAGTTTTTTAAAGAGAGCGATGTAAACGTTTAAATTCTTGAATTGTAACGTGTATTCTACGTGTGTATGAAGTTTTCAATCATTCCAATAGAGGGCGGTGTTGCAGTTTGAACACTCATACATCAGTCCAGCGTGGTCTCTTTAAGATGCTTACAGTGGGACCCACTTTGGAAATGATGAGAGTGTAACTGAGGCAGTGAGAACGTGGTTATGTACACAGGACAGGAACGATCTAACGGGCCTATCCCAGCATTGATTAAAAAAAAATAGACAGCTCTCCAAGAGTTACAAAAAAAAATCCTCAAACGCAGTTACACAGCAGCTTTCTGTGGCTGAGAGAATACACCATGTGAAGATGTGGAGAACATGCAAACTTCACACATGAACAAAGTTAAGTGAACGTGGTGTGTTAAAATCTACCAGATGAAATTAGAAATCCCCAAAACTTAATTATGTTACTAATTAAACCCGAAGAAGTGTTCTATCATAATGAAGAGACAGTACAGAGTGGGCTTTAAATGAAACTAAATGCTGACACCTGCTGGCGGTCCGGTAGTGTTGCAAGCAACTGTTTGGGAATCAGTAACAGCAGAACGTTTAGTAAGTTGTTTCTTAGTTTTCAGCAGCTTTGTTACGTTAATGTTCATATGTAAGAGTGTAAAATGTATATCTTCTATATAATATGTATACACACACATATTCATATCTATATATACGCAAGTTGTTGAATATTTTATAACAAATCAATACGAAGTTCAGTTAATAATCTGAAATGGAACAAATGTCTTGGTGTTAAATTTTGAAACACTCAGTACTTCGCATAGAGTTTGTAAACAAAAGAGATGCCAACGATAAATCACAGAGGAGGTCTGATGGATCGCAGGGTGACTTTCTCAAGAACTCTCGAGAAAAGGCACGTCACCCTCTTCATCACGTAGGTACGTTTTGTTTTTATTTTTTATACAAAACATACGCCTTGGTTCCGTCAGAGCAACTTTAGAGGAGAACACTGCTGACGCCTTTAAAGACAGACACGTTCTGCACCGTCTCCAGACTCAAACCCTCGCCGAGTTTGTGAGCGATGAACGGAAGAGAAGAGAGAACGCAACACGTACAAGTGCGACACATGAGCGCCAGCGCCGATGTTCTAGAGGGTTCTCAACGGGTCTCGGAACGGGTTCCACATGTTCGCGTGGTCATGAAGTCGCGCCAAACTTTTATAGAGTACAACTCAAACAAGTTTGTTTCTAAAACACATACACACTCGCACGCAAGTTAGTTCCAGAAACGGAGAAACTCATAACCGGCCAATGGATGGTGGTTACCATGGCAACGGGAACGCTGACCCGGGGGGTTCCCCATGCCCATCCAGGGGAGAACGTTACGGGTGCTGGGCAGATAAACCCAGGACAGGACGCCAATCCATCGCTGGGCACACACGCACTCACACAGACACACTCTATATGGGGCAATTTGGAGAACTCAATTGACTTGATCCATGTTTTTTGGACTGTGGGAGGAAACCGGAGAACCCGGAGGAAACCCACGCAGACACGGGGAGAACATGGAAACTCCACCCAGATGGGGATTCGAACCGGGAATCCCTAGTGCTGAGAGGAGAACGTGCCAACCACTAAGCCACCGTGCCACCCCTGTCTCCTTTCCAAAATCAAAGACGAGCACAAAATCGGATGAGCGTTTAAAAAAAATGTCATTTTTTTTTAATTTTAAAAGCTGTCTGTGACCCGCCAGTTGACCCGCGCTGTTCTAGACAATATTCTAGAACGTAGAGTGTCTGTAAGAGTCAGAACTTTAAGTCCAAAATGTAGAATTAATGTTGTTCCTCTGCATCGTTAATTATTTAATAGCTGCCAAACTTAATTCCCTCTTCAGGAACGCCGGAAAACCTGGAGTGAACTCACTCAGGCACGGGGAGGACATGCAGAACATGGCTGGACTTCACGCCAAGGGGAATCGAACCTGACTAATGCTGCAGCACTGTGCTGATATGCTTTATGTACACTTTGTTTATTTTTGTAGTATATATTAGGGGTGAGCTGCAATATTCGCGATTCGACGATTCGATTCGGAGAACCGTAGTCGACTATGAACCTCTTAGTCGAATGTACCATTTTGACCACATGGGGGCGCCCGTGGCTGCTGCTAAGCATTAGTTTTTACATGAAATGTCTTTGTTTTCGTTATATATATAGCCTTTTGTCAAATAAAATCATCCTAATTTCTGTTAATATTTTTTTTTTAAATGATGTGTGCGCTTTAACAATACACACACGCATTAATAAAACAAGTAAAATATTTAAAAAAAAATCTTTTTTAAAAACCACGCTTATAGCGCCATCTTGTGGTGAAATTTTAACTTTCGACTATCAGTCGACTATAGGGAAAATCTGACAAATCAGATTCGACTATGAAAATCCTTAGTTGAAGACACCCCTAGTATATACACACACACACACAAATATATATATATATATATATATATATACACACACATACACACACTTTTGGTCGTTGCAGGTCCAACATCGGTGTCCGACGTTCCCGCAGACGCTCTCCAACATCTTGTAGTCGACCACCTGAGCAACGTGGACGTTCGTAAATACAAAGAGGAAACCAACTCATGAAACGATGTCATGAAAGCTGTAGGTGTAGCGCATCGGAGTCCCAATTCCTACGTATATACAGTGTTCGATACAATACAATATACATTTCTGGGCGGCACGGTGGCTTAGTGGTTTGGCATGTTCTCCTCTCAGCACTAGGGATTACCGGTTCGAATCCCCATCTGGGTGGAGTTTCCATGTCCTCCCCGTGTCCGTGTGGGTTTCCACCGGGTTCTCCGGTTTGCTCCCACAGTCCAAAAAACATGGATCAAGGTCAATGGAATTCTCCAAATTGCCCCATATAGAGTGTGTCTGTGTGAGTGAGTGTGTGCCCAGCGATGGATTGGCGCCCTGTCCTGGGTGTATCTGCCCAGCGCCCGAAACGTTCTCCCCTGGATGGATGGGCAACATCGGTGTCCGACGTTCCCGCAGACGCTCTCAACATCTTGTAGTCGGCCGCCTGAGCAACGTGGACGTTCGTAAATACAAAGAGGAAACCAACTCATGAAACGAGGTCATGAAACGAGTAGGTGTAGCACATCGGAGTCCCAATTCCTAAAAATGTACGTACATGCATAAGGTTTCATTTCTCATTTAAGGACAACCTAAAAACAAAAGTGGAGAACCAAAGAAAACCCTGAGACAGCGGCGTCGTTACATCATCGTTTAATAACCAATCGGTGGGAGATCCTTGGCATTGTGCGAGACGTCAGTCAGTGTGCTTTGAGAACCTGTGCTTCTCTTCCAGCCATCGGTTCCTGACCTCTCAGGCACGGGGTCCGACCCACCCCCCACACGGCGACGGGGCCGCGTCCCGCGGGTTGTGCATTCATTCGCTCGCGTTCCGCTTGATAGAAAATCTGAGTCCTGAAGGTTTCGGGTGGAGCATCGGTTAGAACGCGAGAAAGAAAGCGGACGCGCGGCGTATAAAAAGTCTGAATAAATAAAATGAACACCGTGGTTTGTATCGTGTGTGTGTGTGTGTGTGTGTGTGTGTGCGTGTGTGTGTGTGTGTGTGTGTGTGTGTGTGTGTGCGTGTGTGTGTGTGTGGAGACGGACGGGAGGCGACGACACATAAATACATTTACAATACCTACAGCTTTACAAACTGTACAGAGGTTAAAAAAAACAACGAGGGTTCCATCGTTAGAACCCAGATTAAGATTAAACAGAGACTGGATTAACAGCGTGGCATGAGGGGGGGGTGGGTCGAGGGGCAGGTTTGGGGGGGGGGGGGGGTTTGGGGTGTAAAGGTACCCACCATGTTTCCACTAGAGGTCGTAAGAGAGTTCCACGTGTGCACCACATTCAGGGGGAGAACGTTCCAGACCGAGGAGATATACCCCCACGATGGAGCAGATATATACCCCCAGGAAAAGGCAGATTATATCCCAGGAAAGGGCAGATATATATGCCAAGGACAGGGCAGATATACCCCCTAGGTTGGGGTACATATACCTCCAGGACAGGGCAGATATACCCCGAGGAAAGTGCAGATATATGCCCAGGATGGGGCAGATATATGCCCAGGATGGGGCAGATGTACCCCCAGAACAGGACAGATATACCCCCAGCACAGAGCACATATATACCCCCAGGAAAGGGAAGATATACGCCCAGAACAGGACAGATATACCCCCTAGGATGGGGCAGATATACCCACAGGACAGGGCAGATGTACCCCGAGGACGTGGCAGATACTGCATATAACCCCCAGGAAAGTGCAGATATATGCCCAGTATGGGGCAGATGTACCCCCAAAACAGGACAGATATACCCCAGCACAGAGCAGATATATACCCCCAGAACAGGACAGATATACGCCCAGGACAGGGCAGATATAACCCCTAGGATGGGGCAGATATACCCACAGGACAGGGCAGCTGTACCCCGAGGACGTGGCAGATATACTGTATATAACCCCCAGGAAAGTGCAGATATATGCCCCGGATGGGGGAGATACACCCCATGACGGGGCAGATATACGTCCAGGACAGGGTGCCACAATCCATTGTTGGCACACACAGACTCACTCAGCCACACCCTGTATAGGGGCAATTTAGAGCAGCCGATTCACCTTGAATGCATGTTTTTGAAGGAAAGTGGTGAACCCGGCTCCCCAGCGCTGAGAGGAGAACATGCTAACCACTACGCCACCGTGCCGCCCTCCACCCAGTACACTTTTTCAGGTAAGCTCCTCCTCCTCCTCTCTCGGCTCCGCCTTCATGCCACCAACGCGTCGCTGGAATGATATGATAAGGCCTTAAAGACACGAGTGGAACTGAAACCAAACATCAAAGGAACCCTCGTGAGGCTTTAGTATCGGACGTTCTACGTTACAGACGGACGGTTCAGGGGACGAGTGCATAGCAAAATAGAAGCGAATCTTATCCAGGAATCGGGGAGTCGAATCCTGAGCCACTGGTTCGGAATCGTTTAAGGCAGAGTCCGTCATTTGAAATTGGCGTAGTCCGAGAAAATGTCCACGAAGTCTTGTACCACTCTGTAGCAGAAGTCGTACTGTTCCTGCACACACACACACACACACACACACACACACACACACACACACACACACACACACGTTGTTGGTTTGAGACACTCGTGGGGACCACACGGCAACAGTAACAGCGGTTATTCATTCATTCATTATCTTCTGCTTTGTCCTATATTAGGGTCGCGGGGGGGGGGGTTGTTCCCCATGCCCATCCAGGGGAGAACGTCTCGGGCGCTGGGCAGATACACCCAGGACAGGACGCCAATCTATCACTGGACACACACTTACTCACACAGACACACTCTATATGGGGCAATTTGGAGAACTCAATTGACTTGAACCATGTTTTTTGGACTGTGGGAGGAAACCGGAGAACCCGGAGGAAACCCACGCGGACACACTCACTCACACAGACACACTCTATATGGGGCAATTTGGAGAACTCAATTGACTTGAACCATGTTTTTTGGACTGTGGGAGGAAACCGGAGAACCCGGAGGAAACCCACGCAGACACGCTCACTCACACAGACACACTCTATATGGGGCAATTTGGAGAACTTAATTGACATGAACCATGTTTTTTGGACTGTAGGAGGGAACCGAAGAACTCGGAGGAAACCCACGCGGACACGCTCACTCACACAGACACACTCTATATGGGGCAATTTGGAGAACTCAATTGACTTGAACCATGTTTTTTGGACTGTGGGAGGGAACCGGAGAACCCGGAGGAAACCCACGCGGACACGAGGAGGACATGTTGAACCATGTTTTTTGGACTGTGGGAGGGAACCGGAGAACCCGGAGGAAAGCATCTTCAGGAGGTCTATTCATTCATTCATTATCTTCCGCTTTATCCTCTATTAGGGTCGCGGTGGGGTTCCCCATGCCCATCCAGGGGAGAACGTTTCGGGCGACGAGCAGATACACCCAGGACAGAGCGCCAATCTATCGCTGGACACACACTCACTCACACAAACACACTCTATATGGGGCAATTTGGAGAATTCAATTGACTTGAACCATGTTTTTTGGACTGTGGGAGGAAACCGGAGAACCCGGAGGAAACCCACGCGGACACGGGGAGAACATGGAAACTCCACCCAGATGGGGATTCGAACCGGGAATCCCTAGCGCTGAGAGGAGAACATGCTAAACCACTGAGCCACCGAGCCGCCTGTAACAGCCGTTAAAAACGTTAGAAGGCTCGGGGATACGTACCACCGTCTGCACCATGTGGGGTCGCTGCATGCGCAGACTCTTCACAGTCTGGAAGACGTCCAGCAGACCCTCGGCCTTCACGCGTTCCAGGATGTTACTGAGGGCGATAAACGTACCGGTCCGGCCCGCCCCGGCGCTGCACACACGCAGAGACAACGCCGTCAACACGCGCCATAATAAAGCGATACGGTACGACGGGCGTGGCATTGATGGCTTTTGAAAAAAGCCATCTATTGATATTACACTTTTTCTTCTTCAGCACATTTCTGCGATTAATTCAGCCCGAACCGCTCGACGTACAGACTCGGTTCGAACACCGTTGCGTAGGGAATGTTCACGAGACCTGTGCTATGTATTTTTGGAGTTTGTAACATTTATAGTTTTTAATAAAATTAAGTTTAAAAATTGAAAAATCCCCATAGAAATGAATGGGGCTGATTTTCGGACGGCCATAACTCGGCCATTTTTTGAGCTACAGCAACGTAACTTCAGAGACTTAGACTGGGGGTAAATGTCTGCAAAAGTCCAAATTTCTATCAAGATTGGACTTACCGATCACTTTTTATCGATCTTTGAATATCACCCCATTAAAGTCTATGGAGCCCATAGAGTGGGTGACGTCATCCCCACGCTGTTTCAGGAATGCTTTTTTTTCGCCAAACAAACGTCTGTAACATCGCGATACTTTCACCTAGAAACTCCATTTTACCCTTAAACGATAGATATTTTAGTTCTCTCTAACAAAGTTTCATGAGGATTGAAGTTTTAGTTTCCGAGCTATGATCGTTTGTTTGGCAGGAGTGGCTGAATCTGTGCCATAGACATGAAAATATCTCTTCTAAGTTTTTAAATCGCCATAACTCGCTTTTTTATTCAATCTGCATCATATTACACCAGAATAATCCCCCAGTGTTCTAGTTTCTAACGCTGTCTTTGGTTAAACGATAGGTGAAAGATTTTCCGAGTTATGAGCGTTTGTTTGGAGATAGGAAAAACCGGATTATCTCATAGACTTGCATTATATTTCTGTGTCCGATCCTCTTCTAAGTTTCTAAATCGCCATAACTCGCTCATTTTTTATTCAATCTGCATCATATTACAGCAGAATAATCCCCCAGTGTTCTAGTTTCTAACGCTGTCTTTGGTTAAACGATAGGTGAAAGATTTCCAGAGTTATGAGCGTTTGTTTGGAGTCATGAAAAAACGGATTTTTTCACTGACATGAGACTGAGTCTCTTCTGTGTGCTGCATGCACTTTCACACACACAGGCTGATGCGCCGAGTGACGTCACCAGCCGGGTGTCATATTTCAAGGCAGCACAGAGGGCTGCAGGGGCTTTTAAGCAAAAGGGCAAATGAACAGCCACTTTCTCCGAATTTTAACCCCTTCATGGGCCAAGCATTCAAAAGCCATCTCCGTAGTTCCTCTAGGAAATACAAGTCTAGTTTGCCCTGTTGCCCCACATCCTCTGCAGCAGTCTGTGTTGCCTTCAAATAAGCCACCCTTATAAGGCACCCTGGTGACGTCACTCGGCAGGCTCCCTGATCCTGATTGGCTGTTGCCTGTGTGTGTGAAACTGCAGCAGCAGCACACAGAGACTCATTCTCATGTCAGTGAAAAAATCCGGTTTTTCCTACCTCCAAACAAACGCTCATAACTCGGAAAATCTTTCACCTATCGCTTAACCAAAGACACCGTTAGAAATTAGACCGCTGGGGGATTATTCTGGTGTAATATGATGCAGAGTGAATAAAAAATGAGCGAGTTATGGCGATTTAAAAACTTAGAAGAGGTATGTGTAAGTCCGTTTTCATTGGAGTCTATGGAGCTGATTCAGGCACTCCCGCCAAACAAACGCTCATAGCTCGGAAACTAAAATTTCAAAAAAATTCAATCCTCATGAAACTTTGTCATGTTAGAGAGAACTAATATATCTATCGTTTAAGGGTAAAATGGAGTTTCTAGGTGAAAGTATCGCGATTTTACAGACGTTTGTTTGGCGAAAAAAAAATTATTCCTGAAACAGAGCGGGGATGACCACCCGCTCTAGCGGCTCCATAGGAAATGAATGGGGTGAATTTTCAGATATTCAAAGATCGATAAAAAGTGATCGGTAAGTCCAATCTTGATAAAAATTTGGACTTTTGCAGACATTTACCCCCAGTCTAAGTCTCTGAAGTTTCGTAGCTGTAGCTCAAAAAATGGCCGAGTTATGGCCGTCCGAAAATCAGCCCCATTCATTTCTATGGGGATTTTTCAATTTTAAAACTTAATTTTATTAAAAACTATAAATGTTACAAACTCCAAAAATACATAGCACAGGTCTCGTGAACATTCCCTACGCAACGGTGTTCGAACCGAGTCTGTACGTCGAGCGGTTCGGGCTGAATTAATCGCAGAAATGTGCTAATAAAGGGTGTTATTAGTCCCGATGTGTAGCGAGGTACACTTACACCTCATGATTTATACACAATAATGCACAACCTCGAGTGTCGTATTATAACACACTATAATACAAACACACTATCATAAAAAAAACACGGGTTTGGTTCAGAAATGCGTTCATTCATTCATCCATTATCTCCCACTTTATCCTCTATTAGGGTCGCGGTGGGGTTCCCCATGCCCATCCAGGGGAGAACGTCTCGGGCGCTGGGCAGATACACCCAGAACAGGGCACCAATCCATCGCTGGGTACACACTCACTCACACAGACACTCTCTATTTGGGGCAATTTTTGAGAATTCAATTCACCTTGATCCATGTTTTTGGACTGTGGGAGGAAACCGGAGAACCCGGAGGAAACCCACGCAGACACGGGGAGAACATGGAAACTCCACCCAGGAAATGCGTTCATTGAAAGCAAAATTATTAATAATCTGGTCTTCTGCAACGTAATCTAGTCCGTTTTTTTAAAGTGAACGCTGATCACTGAGTAGCAGGATTCTGGTTTCTCTAACAATAAAACATCATAAACAAAATTTGGCCATCTAGTGGCCAAGTTACAGAACGCAGTCTATAAATACAGTGTAACGGGTTTAGTGCTGATCGGTGTTTATATTATTCATTCATTCATTATCTCCCGCTTTATTCTATATTAGGGTCGTGGGGGGGGGGGGGGTTCCCCATGCCCATCCAGGGGAGAACGTTTCGGGCGCTGGGCAGATACACGCAGGACAGGGCGCCAATCTATCGCTGGGCACACACTCACTCACACATACACACTCTATATGGGGCAATTTTGGAGAACTCAATTGACTTGATCCATGTTTTTTGGACTGTGGGAGGAACCCGGAGAACCCGGAGGAAACCCACGCAGACACGTGGAGAACATGGAATCTCCACCCAGATGGGGATTCGAACCGGGAATCCATAGTGCTGAGAGGAGAACATGCCAACCACTAAGCCACTATGCCGCACTGTGTTTATATTAATCTGTATTTAATAATTAAAAATAATGTATTGTACATCACGCATTGATACGAATGTAAAGCGCTCAGAGGTGTGTGTTATTGTCAGTGATGTCATGGCTCAACAAATGGCACAGCCAATCAGATCGAAGGAGCGGAACTACCCGTTTTATAATAATGAATGAGAATCAGGTTAATCTGTTCTTATTAGGGGTGTCTTCAACTAAAGATTTTCGTAGTCGAATCTTATTCGTCAGATTTTCCCTATAGTCGACTGATAGTCGAATCAGTTAAAATTTCACCACAAGATGGCGCTATAAGCGTAGTTTTTAAAAAACGATTTTTTAAAATATTTTACTTGTTTTTCTAACAAAAGAAAACCTTTTTTTTGTTTTTGTTTTTTCTTTTTTTTTCTAGAAATTGGGATGATTTTATTTGACAAAAGGCTATATATATAACAAAAACAGACATTTCATGTAAAAACTAATGCTTAGCAGCAGCCATAGGCGCCCCCATGTGGTCAAAATGGTACATTCGACTATGAGGTTCATAGTCGACTACGGTTCTCCGAATCGAATCGTCGAATCAGCGAATATTGCAGCTCACCCCTAGTTCTTATTGCTATTATTATTGTTATTATTAAATGGACAGTTCATATGCGCGGCGGATCTTTGGAGTTTCCCGTTACCGCAGTGATCATGAGGTTGGGTTCTAGATGAAGAACCTGTATGAACCCGAACGCTCTACCTGCAGTGGACGACGATGGGATGGTTGCCCGATTGCTGCTGCTGTTTTTGGACGGCGGCGATGATGTCGATCATTCCCTTCCCCTCCGCCGGGATTCCGATCTCCGGCCAGCCGTGGAAGTGGAAGTGACGGACCAACCGCGTCTCCTTCTCCTGCGGACGACAGGACGACTCGGTGAACATTAAGGCGGTTACGAAGAAAAGAGTATGTCTGAATAAAGCAGTGAACGCTGATCGCTGAGTAACGGGATTCCGGTTTCTCTAACAATGAATTACAGAATGCAGTTTATAAACAGGGCACGGGGGCTTAGTGGTTTAGCACGTTCTCCTCCCAGCGCTAGGGATTCCCGGTTCGGATCCCCATCTGGGTGGAGTTTCCATGTTCTCCCCGTGTCCGCGTGGGTTTCCTCCGGGTTCTCCGGTTTCCTCCCACAGTCCAAAAACATGGATCAAGGTCAATTGAAATTTCCAATTTGCCCCATATAGAGTGTGTCTGTGTGAGTGAGTGTGTGTCCAGTGATAGATTGGCGTCCTGTTCTGGGTCTATCTGCCCAGCGCCCGAAACGTTCTCCCCCTGGATGGGCATGGGGAACCCCCCCCCTCACGACCCTAATATATGATAAAGCGGAAGATAATGAATGAATGAGTTTATAAACAGTTGTAACAGGTTTAGTGCTATATATGAAATAGTAGGCGGTGACCTATGGAATTGGAAGACACTGTGCTATCCCATGATGGTTTCAGGATTGCGACCCCTAATGGTCAGAAGCCAAAAGTGCAAATTTACCATCAAGGGTTTTTCTTCTTACAGGTTCATTTGAAGAATGAAATACAAGTATATACAGCAAGTATATATACAGATACACACACACACACACACACACACACACACACACACACACACACACACTCACCGGGTTATAGGTGAGTACCAGGTCTCTCAGACTGAAGGTGTCATCACACTGGGTGTCTGCTTTCAACTCCACTGTGTAGTCTCCATATTTCACCGAGTCCTCCGCAGGCCAGTACTGAAAACACTTGTCCTGCCAAAACAGTCACGCAGAACCCTTAGAACTTTCCAAAACACTACAACACATGACTAAACATACATCGATATGTAATGCCTGCTTATAATGCTTATAAATAAATGACCATCATGCATCACTGCACATCCTCATGCCAGCCGGAGGCGTGTGCATAGACTTCGTGCAGGGATAGGCTCTTGTCCTGCTTACACAGACTCCATCTTTAAATTGCCCCCCCCCCACACACAAAGCATCTTCAGGAGGTCCATTCATTCATTCATTCATTATCTCCCACTTTATCCTCTATTAGGGTCGGGGGGGGGTTCCCCATGCCCATCCAGGGGAGAACGTTTCGGGTGCTGGGCAGATAGACCCAGGACAGGACGCCAATCTATCGCTGGACACACACTCACTCACACAGACACACTCTATATGGGGCAATTTTGAGAATTCAATTGACTTGATCCATGTTTTTGGACTGTGGGAGGAAACCGGAGAACCCGGAGGAAACCCACACAGACACGGGGAGAACATGGAAACTCCACCCAGATGGGGATTCGAACTGGGAATCCCTAGCGCTGAGAGGAGAACATGCTAACCACTAAGCCACCGTGCCGCCCTCAGGAGATCCAACCCGATCCAATCCAGTGTTTTTAGAGAGATCACTACAGTGCTGCCCTCTACTGGAACGAGGTGAAACTTTTTATAAACATGGACGAGACCTTGATTTTTAAGAACTTGAAAGTTTGTTTTTGTTAATTGATATGATAAAGAAAACATAAAAAATAAGGTGGGGCATTACATTTTGAACAACCCCAATACATACAGACTTAATTAATTATTTTTAAATCTGTATTTCTAGTATTAATGACAGTTTAAACACAAATTATGTTTTTTTTTGGCACAATACATGGTTTGATATGAGAGTGATGAGTAAGGGATTCTCCTAGAGGCTGCTTTCATGCCAAACCCATTACATGAGGTCATTTTGCCAAAGCATTTTACACAAAGTGTTTTTTTATGATGTCAGAATGCAGTGCCAGCCTTTACCCATGCTCAGGGGTACCAATTGGGAATTCTGTGAACACCTTAACCACCACCTAGCACCACTCAGCTACTCCTCCCAACATATATACACTCTAGTGTGTTTAATATCAGAACAATTTAATTTAAATAGCATGATTTAAAATTGCCGTATTAATACGTGTCATTTTGAAAATCCCAGTGTTGTTGCTTAAAGACTAGGGATGAGACGATTAATCGTTTCTGTGATTAACCGCGATTTAAAAACATTACAATTAATGAATCGCAAGAGCACCTCATCGTCGTCATGACGATATTCATGAGAAAGACACGTATTATTCCGCTAGCTGGAAATTTAGATCCAAGAACAAAATAAAGTTCCACTTGCAGCAAAAACCTGTTTTTTTTTTTTAATGGATTAATAATTTATTTTATTTTTTTTACTTTATAATTAAATATTTTGTGTTGATATTTAGTAAAATTCCCGCATTGCCTTTTTTTTTTATAACAAAATGTTTATTTCATGATCATGTTACATAATAATTCATTCATTCATTATCTCCCGCTTTATCCTCTATTAGGGTCGCGGTGGGGTTCCCCATGCCCATCCAGGGGAGAACGTCTCGGGCGCTGGGCAGATACACCCAGGACAGGGCGCCAATCCATCACTGGGCACACACTCACTCACACAGACACACTCTATATGGGCCAATTTGGAGAATTCAATTGACTTGATCCATGTTTTTGGACTGTGGGAGGAAACCGGAGAACCCGGAGGAAACCCACGCAGACACGGGGAGAACATGGAAACTCCACCCAGATGGGGATTCGAACCGGGAATCCCTAGCGCTGAGAGGCGAACGTGCTAACCACTAAGCCACCTCTCTCTCTCGGGCCTGCATAATAATTGTGATTTATTAATGTATTTATATTCATAATAATTGTGATTTAAATAATTGTGAATCAAAATATGTCATCTATTGGAAGTTAGAGGTAGAGCTTCAAACTGCTACTAAAGATCAGAAGCTCTAAACCTCGAAAGAGGAACTCGAAACTCTCAAATAGAAGAAGTTGTCTTCTTTTAGCCGATCTTTCAAAACGCTTTTCTTAATAACCAACAGCACATCGTTGGTTTGGGGGTTAAAAGAGGGCCAGCGATACAAAATAGTCAAACACGGGCTTCGATCCATGTCATGGTCATAATTACTCTACAGTATTGAAATGTGAGGGTAGTTCAGAAAGTAATGCCCCATTTTTAAAGCCAGCAAGCTCTCTGCCATGTGTGTGTGAAGTTTTCAATCTTTCCAGTAGAGGGCAGAGTTGTAACGAACCATTAAACTGAACACGGAACGGGTTGGACAGGTGTCTCATCCACCAAATCCGGGCTGCTTTGTGTGCGACCCACTTTAAAGATGATGCTGATGTCAACAGAACAGGGTCGGGTACCGGCAGCACGGACCCGGTTCTGATGGAGACGAGGTTTTCAGAATCAGAATCAGAATACTTTATTATTACCCCGGGGGGGCAATTGCAGTTTTTTACAGATTCTGAGTCATGTTTATATATACAAAAGTTAAATTTTGTATATATAAATTAAAATTAAACTAAAAGTACTAAACAAAATACACAAAAAATACACAAAATAATAAAAGTAAGGTGGCGTGTGTATAGAACGTTATATCTGTTAATTTAAATAATAATAATAATAAAAACTAAAAAATATAGTGCACCGTGTGGCAGATGGTAGAATTATATAATAATATACATTTAAATGGGCGGCACATGGCTTAGTGGTTTAGCATGTTCTCCCTATCAGCGCTAGGGATTCCCGGTTCGAATCCCAATCCGGGTGGAGTTTGCATTTGCATGTTCCATGTTCTCCCCGTGTCCGTGTGGGTTTCCTCCGGGTTCTCCGGTTTCCTCCCACAGTCCAAAAACATGGCTCAAGCTCAATTGAATTCTCCAAATTGCCCCATATAGAGTGTGTCTGTGTGAGTGAGTGTGTGTGTCCAGTGATAGATTGGCGCCCTGTCCTGCATCTGCCCAGCACCCGAAACGTTCTCCCCTGGAAGGGCATAGGGAACCCCCCCCCCACGACCGTAATAGAGGATAAAGAGGAAGATAATGGAGGGATATACATTTGAATAATGATCCTGATGACGTCACTGCACATTAAAGGTAAAGTTGTTTTACTGAGTGATTTTTTGGTTATATACTGCGCATGGTGGATGTACGTGCGGCGTACCTGTTCTCGCTCTTGGAGTTCCGTCAGCATGACTATGGAGTGACATTTCCATTCCCACACCATCCTCCAGAAATCTTCCACGGTGTGCGAGAGTGGACCCTGGGTGGCGATGAAGTAGTCCTTTTGCCGATAGCCCTTAGAACATAGAACACAGATGTGGGTTTAGACAGCAGCGGCGGGGTTCTATGTATATATAATATTTATATATATATATATACATGGCCGCTCACGAGGTCTTCATCAAGACCCCAGAACACTGATGCTGCATTCACACTTGGTCTTATATATATATATATATATATATATATATATATATATATATATATTGGCTTAGTGTTTAGCACGTTCTCCTCTCAGCGCTAGGGATTCCCGGTTTGAATCCCCATCTGGGTGGAGTATCCATGTTCTCCCCGTGTCCGCGTGGGTTTCCTCCGGGTTCTCCGGTTTCCTCCCACAGTCCAAAAACATGGAGCAAGGTCAATTAAATTCTCCAAATTGCACCATATAGAGTGTGTCTGTGTGAGTGAGTGTGTGCCCAGCAATAGATTGGTGTTCTGTCCTGGGTGTATCTGCCCAGCGCCCGAAACGTTCTCCCCTGGATGGGCATGGGGAACCCCCCCGCGACCCTAATAGAGGATAAAGTGGAAGATAATGGATGAATGAATGAATGTCATCTATTGGAAGTTGATAGGTGTCGCCTCCGCAGGAAGAGTTTTAAACTGCCACTAAAGATCAGAAGCTCTGATCCAGAAGAGGAACTCGAAACTCTCAAATAGAAGAAGTTGTCTTCTTTTAGCCGATCTTTCAAAACGCTTTTCTTAATAACCAACAGCACGTCGGTGGTTTGGAGGTTAAAAGAGGGCCAGCGACACAAAACTTAATTCTGCTACACGTTGCTTTGTTGATGTACTTACATTTACATTTACATTTACATTTACATTTAGTCGTTCAGCAGATGCTTTTATCCAAAGCGACTTACAAATGAGAACATTACAATCAGAAGTTCTGCAGAAAACCAACTATACTGTAAAATCATCAAGATTCTGCCGTAAGGCAGAATCACTAAACAGTTTTAAGAAACTACTGAAGACGTATCTCTTTAACAAATACCTGTTGTAGTAAAAAAATAAATAATAAAAAATAAAAAAGGGGGGCCGGAGCATCGAATAACAATCAGGTTTGATGAATTTACAGTATAGTTGGTTTTCTCCATGGCTTCTGACTTGTGGTGTGCTCATTTGTAAGACGCTTTGGATAAAAGCATCTGCTAAATGACTAAATGTAAAAAATATGTAAATGTAAAACCTGATTGTTATTTGATGTTGCGGCCCTCCCCCTCTTTTTTTTTTTTTTATTTTTTATAACAGGTATTTGTTAAAGAGATGCGTCTTCAGTAGTTTCTTAAAGCTGTTTAGTGATTCTGTCTTACGGACAGAGTTGGGAAGATCGTTCCACCATGTTGCAGTGCTGAACGCCACGCAGTGAGAGTCAGCTCCTCGGTGAGGTGTAACCACCAGGGGGCGATCATCACCCGAGTGAAGTGAACGAGTCAGAGTGTATTTAGAAAAGATAGAGTGAAGTTAGGAGTCAGTGACTTGCAGCAGCTACAGGGAGCCAATTTTTTAATAATCAAAATATGTCATCTATTGGGGCGGCACGGTGGCTTAGTGGTTGGCATGTTCTCCTCTCAGCACTGGGGATTCCCGGTTCGAATCCCCATCTGGATGGAGTTTCCATGTTCTCCCTGTGTCTGCGTGGGTTTCCTCCGGGTTCTCTGGTTTCCCCCCACAGTCCAAAAACATGGATCAAGTCAATTGAGTTCTCCAAATTGCCCCATATAGAGTGTGTGTGTGAGTGAGTGTGTGCCCAGCGATGGATTGGCGCCTTGTCCTGGGTCTATCTGCCCAGAGCCCCCCCCCCCCCCCCCCCCCACGACTACAGTAGAAGATAAAGCAGGAGATAATGAATGAATGAATGAATGAATGTCATCTATTGGAAGTTGACAGATGTCACCTCCGCAGGTAGAGCTTCAAACTAATACTAATACTAAGAATACTAATATATAATAAATACTAATACTAATACTAATACTAATACTAATACTAAGAAACTAATACTAATACTAAAGATCAGAAGCTCTGATCCTGAAGAGGAATTTGAAACTCAAATAGAAGTTGTCTTCTTTTAGCCGATCTTTCAAAACTTTTTTTATCTTAAAAAAAATAATAATAAAATATGTGAATTTCCTCATTGTGGGACAAATAAAATGATCTTATCTTAAAACGCTTTACTTAATAACCAACAGAACATCGGTGGTTTGGGGTTAAAAGAGGGCCAGCGACACAAAACTTCATTCTGCTGCTACGTTGCTTTGTTGATGTAGTTACGTCATCCTTTTAACACTGCGGTGCTCGACTGAGACCGAGCGGAACATTAAACTGTTCTGTATCACGACAAATCCCAGAGACGGAATCCCGGAGTTATATACTCACGTCGATGAAGGACGCGTTAACATAATCCGTGAATTCCTGCCCTCGCCGCATGGACAGGATGACTCTGTTAAAATCGTCTGCGAATAAGAAAACAAACAATCAATCAAGAACCCTTTAAGAACCCCGAGCCACCATCCTCCTGCAAGTCAGGGACTCGGGGTTCGTTAAATCAGCAGTTTATAATATCAGGAGACGGATATTAAAGAACGTACTGGGGCATTTTGATTTACACGAAATGTACTTTCATTCATCCATTATCTCCCGCTTTATCCTCTATTAGGGTCGTGGGGGGGGGGGGGTTCCCCATGCCCATCCAGGGGAGAAACTATCGGGACAGGGGGGCAATCTATTACTGGGCACACACTCACTCACACAGACACTATATGGGGCAATTTGGAGAACTCAGTTGACTTGATCCATGTTTTTGGACTGTGGGAGGAAACCGGAGAACCCGGAGGAAACCCACGCGGACACGGGGAGAACATGGAGGAGAACATGCTAAACCACTAAGCCACCATGCCGCCTATATATATATATATATATATATATATATATATATATATATATATATATATATATATATATATATATATATATAGTATACATTATATTATATAGTATACATTATATTATATAATATAATGTATACTATATATATACACGGTGGCTTAGTGGTTTAGCATGTTCTCCTCTCAGCTCTAGGGATTCCCGGTTCGAATCCCCATCTGGGTGGAGTTTCCATGTTCTCCCCGTGTCCGCGTGGGTTTCCTCCGGGTTCTCCGGTTTCCTCCCACAGTCCAAAAAACATGGATCAAGGTCAATTGAAATTTCCAATTTGCCCCATATAGAGTGTGTCTGTGTGAGTGAGTGTGTGCCCAGCGATGGATTGGCGCCCTGTCCTGGGTGTATCTGTCCAGCGCCCGAAACGTTCTCCCCTGGATGGGCATGGGGAACCCCCCCCACGACCCTAATAGAGGATAAAGCGGGAGATAATGAATGAAATGAACATTATATTATATAGTATACATTATACTATATAGTATACATTATATTATATAGTATACATTATATTATATAGTATACATTATACTATATAGTATACATTATATTATATAGTATACATTATATTATATAGTATACATTATATTATATAGTGTACATTATATTATATAGTGTACATTATATTATATAGTATACATTATATTATATAGTATACATTATATTATATAGTATACATTATACTATATAGTATACATTATATTATATAGTATACATTATACTATATAGTATACATTATATTATATAGTATACATTATACTAAACGTCAGCTTTTATGACGTCTCACTCAACGTCCCATTAAAGCAGGACGGTTTCCGTCCTCTGAGGACGTTACAGTATGTCTGTGCGAACGCCGTTTAAAGATAAGATTGTTGAAATCGAGCTGTTTATTCCAGGTTTGCATTCAAATCTAATTAAAAATCTCATCGTTATTCCATTAAACTAATTATTTACTGAGCTGGACGTCGGTCTGACCTCCTTCCTGTCAGCATTAAGCGCTCTGCTGCATCTGATTACCAGGAAGTGCATCTGAAACGACGCTTCCTTCCTTTAAGCATTAAAGGGTTTCCTGCCGCGGCGTTCAGCAGCAGTGCTGTATTCAATATGTTAATGCACCGCCTCGTTCTAAACCCACACTGGCCGCGCAAAATTGCCCCTATACGTGTGTGAGTCTAAACCCACATTGGCCGTGCAAAATTGCCCCATACATGTGTGAGTATAAACCCACATTGGCCACTCTAAATTGCCCCTATACATGTGTGAGTCTAAACCCACATTGGCCGCGCAAAATTGCCCCTATATATGTGTGAGTCTAAACCCACATTGGCCGCGCAAAATTGCCCCTATACATGTGTGAGTCTAAACCCACATTGGCCACACAAAATTGCCCCTATAAGTGTGTGAGTCTAAACCCACATTGGCCACTCTAAATTGCCCCTATACATGTGTGTGAGTTTTATGAGGTTCTTACATGGAATGATCTGCAGAACGCGGTTCTTCTTCATGTTTGCGGGCAGGTTCCCCGTCCTCATGTTCTCCTTCATGATTCGCATGTTGGTCAGTTTCTGCAACGAGAATCAAATCCGTGAGAATTAAAGGCAAACACATTACAGATGTGCGTTATCTAGAAAATCAAGACAAAATAGATCTGACCAATGTGGGTTTAGACTCACACATGCATAGGGGCAATTTTGCGCGGCCAATGTGGGTTTAGACTCACACATGTATAGGGGCAATTTTGCGCGGCCAATGTGGGTTTAGACTCACACATGTATAGGGGCAATTTAGAGGGGCCAATGTGGGTTTAGACTCACACACGTATAGGGGCAATTTAGAGGGGCCAATGTGGGTTTAGACTCACACATGTATAGGGGCAATTTAGAGGGGCCAATGTGGGTTTAGACTCACACATGTATAGGGGCAAATAAGAGGGGCCAATGTGAGTTTAGACTCACACATTTATAGGGGCAATTTAGAGGGGCCAATGTGGGTTTAGACTCACACATGTATAGGGGCAATTTAGAGGGGCCAATGTGAGTTTAGACTCACACATGTATAGGGGCAATTTAGAGGGGCCAATGTGGGTTTAGACTCACACATGTATAGGGGCAATTTTGCACGGCCAATGTGGGTTTAGACTCACACATGTATAGGGGCAATTTTGCGCGGCCAATGTGGGTTTAGACTCACACATGTATAGGGGCAATTTTGCGCGGCCAATGTGGGTTTAGACTCACACATGTATAGGGGCAATTTAGAGCGCCCAATGTGGGTTTAGACTAACACATTTATAGGGGCAATTTAGAGCGGCCAATGTGGGTTTAGACTCACACTTGTATAGGGGCAATTTTGTGCGGCCAATGTGGGTTTAGACTCACACATATATAGGGGCAATTTAGAGCGGCCAATGTGGGTTTAGACTCACACTTGTATAGGGGCAATTTTGTGCGGCCAATGTGGGTTTAGACTCACACACGTATAGGGGCAATTTAGAGCGGCCAATGTGGGATTAGACTCACACATGTATAGGGGCAATTTAGAGGGGCCAATGTGGGTTTAGACTCACATATTTATAGGGGCAATTTAGAGGGGCCAATGTGGGTTTAGACTCACACATGTATAGGGGCAATTTAGAGGGGCCAATGTGGGTTTAGACTCACACATGTATAGGGGCAATTTAGAGGGGCCAATGTGGGTTTAGACTCACACATGTATAGGGGCAATTTTGCACGGCCAATGTGGGTTTAGACTCACACATGGGGCAATAGGGGCAATTTTGCGCGGCCAATGTGGGTTTAGACTCACACATGTATAGGGGCAATTTTGCGCGGCCAATGTGGGTTTAGACTCACACATGTATAGGGGCAATTTAGAGCGCCCAATGTGGGTTTAGACTAACACATTTATAGGGGCAATTTAGAGCGGCCAATGTGGGTTTAGACTCACACTTGTATAGGGGCAATTTTGTGCGGCCAATGTGGGTTTAGACTCACACATATATAGGGGCAATTTAGAGCGGCCAATGTGGGTTTAGACTCACACTTGTATAGGGGCAATTTTGTGCGGCCAATGTGGGTTTAGACTCACACACGTATAGGGGCAATTTTGCGCGGCCAATGTGGGTTTAGACTCACACATGTATAGGGGCAATTTAGAGCGCCCAATGTGGGTTTAGACTAACACATTTATAGGGGCAATTTAGAGCGGCCAATGTGGGTTTAGACTCACACTTGTATAGGGGCAATTTTGTGCGGCCAATGTGGGTTTAGACTCACACATATATAGGGGCAATTTAGAGCGGCCAATGTGGGTTTAGACTCACACTTGTATAGGGGCAATTTTGTGCGGCCAATGTGGGTTTAGACTCACACACGTATAGGGGCAATTTAGAGCGGCCAATGTGGGATTAGACTCACACATGTATAGGGGCAATTTAGAGGGGCCAATGTGGGTTTAGACTATAGGGTTTTAAATATCTTTATAAACTCATTTGCAGCATCGGGTCCTTAAAGTTCTTTATTCAGGACAGTGGTCGCTCACATTGGCTCGTGGTCACTCAGCGGTCGAGCGACTAAATTGCCGCCTGCGTGTTCGGAGTTAAATTTAAGCGGCTTGTCGCGAAACCTAAATCAAGACTCTTATCAGTGATGCTGCATTCACACTTAGCCTTTTCTCACACCCCAAACGAAAGTGTCGCACGGTCCAACCCCCCCTCCCCCCCCCCCCCCCTCCCATCCAGGGGAGAAAGTTTCAGGCGCTGGGCAGATACACCCAGGACAGGGGGGCAATCTATCGCTGGACACACACTCACTCACCCAGACACACTCTATATGGGGCAATTTGCAGAACTCAATTGACTTGCTCCATGTTTTTGGACTGTGGAAACCCGGAGGAAACCCACGCGGACACGGGGAGAACATGGAAACTCCACCCAGATGGGGATTCGAACCGGGAATCCCTAGCGCTGAGAGGAGAACATGCCAACCACTAAGCCACAGTGCCGCCCCCTATTATTATTATTATTATTATTATTATTATTATTATTATTATTTGGCGGCACGGTGGCTTAGTGGTTAGCATGTTCTCCTCTCAGCGCTAGGGATTCCCGGTTCGAATCCCCATCTGGGTGGAGTTTCCATGTTCTCCCCGTGTCCGCGTGGGTTTCCTCCGGGTTCTCCAGTTTCCTCCCACAGTCCAAAAACATGGAGCAAGTCAATTGAATTATCAAAATTGCCCCATATAGAGTGTGTCTGTGTGAGTGAGTGTGTGCCCAGCGATGGATTGGCGCCCTGTCCTGGGTGTATCTGCCCAGCGCCCGAGATGTTCTCCCCTGGATGGGCATGGGGAACCCCACCGCGACCCTAATAGAGGATAAAGCGGGAGATAATGAATGAATTATTATTATTATTATTATTACCAATTCGCAGCATGCCTTGCAGCCAGGTTCTATGTGTTCTATGTGTTATGCTTTTATTAATGTTCATGTTCTGTTTCGGGGGATTGTGGGTCACAGGGATTGTTGTACGTTTGTGCTGTGGGTGTTTGCTCGTTGGGGGGGGGGGGGGTCCTCTGCACGCTGACAATAATAATGAACATGCCGTGTGTCCACAGGTTTCAACATTAAAGCTTTAAAACGAAGACGAACCCCGGTGCGTCCCCGATGGCCTGTCCATAACCGTGTGGACACGCCCCGTGTTCGAGAGCCGTCGCCTGGAAGCAGGACTACGCCGCACTAGGGGTGAGCTGCAATATTCGCTGATTCGACGATTCGATTCGGAGAACCGTAGTCGACTATGAACCTCATAATCGAATGTACCATTTTGACCACATGGGGGCGCCCATGGCTGCTGCTAAGCATTAGTTTTTACATGAAATGTCTTTGTTTTCGTTATATATATAGCCTTTTGTCAAATAAAATCATCCTAATTTCTAGTTCTTTAGGTTTTTTTTAGGTTTTTCCTTTGAAGTGGAAAAAAGTCCAGAACGGGGATCCCATTTACGGTGCTCTAGAAAAACAAGTAAACTATTTTTAAAAAAATCTTTTTTAAAAACCACGCTTATAGCGCCATCTTGTGGTGAAAT